>KN838739.1:43799-54277 GCA_000827195.1 Laccaria amethystina LaAM-08-1
GCTATTTCTTTCCCTGCCAGCCCTATATTTCTTTGCTTGCATAGGTCGATGTTTTATTTGCCTGGCTCTATTTCTTTCCTATTTGGCTGTATTTCTTAATGGGGATGCTACATATATGGATAGGACACTGCATTCAGGGCCCATCTCAGGGAGTAGATTGCTATTTTCAGAAAATGCGAAATATCTCTGGAATGCAGAAATGTGCACCTCCCATCTCTTTAGTCCCTTAAAATAACAAAATAAAGATTTTAAACAAGCCCAAGAACGAAAGAAACAGTGGAGAATTGAGCAATGTAGAGTATCCACCTACCAAACAAGAAAATGTGGAATATCTTTTGAACATGGAAGCGTGCACCTCTTGTCTCTTTTATCCCTTCAAAGAGCATAATGACAAATTTAAATAAGCTCTATATCATAGAAATCGGTGGAGAATTGAGCAATGTAGAGTATCGACTTACCAAACCAGAAAATGCAGAATATCACCAGAACACAGAAACGTGCACCTCTCATCTCTTTTGTCCCTTCATATTACAAAATAAAGAATTCAAACAAGCCCAAGAACAAAGAAACGGTGGAGAATTGAGCAATGTAGAGTATCTACCTACCAAACCAGAAAATGCGAAATATCCCTGGAACGTGGGAACACGCACCTCTCATCTCTTTTATCCCTTTAAAATACATAATAACAAATTAAAACAACTCCTAGATCATAATAAATGGTGGAGAATTGACTTAACTAGACTACCTGCTGCTTTCCTCTGCTCCCTCTCCCTTGCTCCCTGCACTCGGCTGACATCAGGCTTGAGGAGCAGCTCGCAAAAGCGACTCTGGGCATAAACCATGCTCAGGGTTTCCGAGCTCGTTGCCAAAATGCCGCCGTGCCCTGTTTCCCCCATTCAGAGCCTTGGGGACCAAACCGTCGTCACGCCAGTCATCCAGTGAGACGAGGCAGACATTCCCCAAGCCCACTACAGCCCCAAGGCCAAACTCGCCACCCGGAGACACTACGTGATGCCGTACCACAAAGCCGGTGTTCCTCTTTGGTGAGTCATCCCCCCTGCTCCTAACAGTATGGTTCCGAGACTCGCTCAATGCATTGCAGGACTCCTAACTCTTGGGAATCACAGCTCATCTCGGTTTTGCCCACAGAGTAGGATCACCCTGCCGGGATGGAAAGCCTTACAGCTTTCGCCCATTATTGCTCGCTACGCAATCAGGTTCTTCACTCTGCTACCTAGCTACCAACTACTTGACAGTGTATCGTCCCTCCCTTGTATCCTAGATGGCACCAGCCCAAATACAAAGATTGCAACCATGGCAAAGAGGCAACTCATACCAATCCTTCAATCATGTGCCCATGAACCTATACATAGTCAAGGAGACTACAAACTAAATGTCAGAAAAGCAGACTCCACATTTTTGTAGTGTCAAAAAGCGGACACTACAAACTTTTGTAATGAAATAAGTGGACACTACAACCTTTTGTAGTCTATGTCCAACTTTGTAGTCTATGTGTGAACTTTGTAGGCTATGAGTACAATTTGTAGTCTATGTCCGACTTTTGTAGTCTTTTGTAGTATAGTAGTAAACTTTGTACTCTATGTCTAACTTAATGTAGTTTTATTGTAGTCTATATCTGACTTTTATTGTCTACCAGTAATCTTTTGTAGTCTATCTGTGTCAATTTCCCTTTTAGGGAATACACCTTCCTTTTTGGGTGAATTTTCCCATGATACAAAAGTTGTAGCCCCTTCCCTTAGCTTTGCAAATGTGTTGAAATCATGGTATTTGGTGTTGTTTTCATGGAGAAAAATCCAAAAAAAAAAAAAATGCAGTGCTGAGAAAGATCTTTTACCTCATATTTTCACAACAGGAGCACTTTAGAACAAAATTTAAATGGATTGTGGAAGCTATGTTGCAGGGCTACAACTTTCGTTTTTGACCATTTTAGGAAGTCGGTCATGTGACCACCCCCCCAAATGGACCCTGACATGTACCATCATTCATATCTTGGTTTATTCCACTTTTTAGACATCTCCAATGATATTATCTTTTTGGATATACCCTGAAAGCAATACCTGACAACCTATACACCATTCCTATTTCTTTCTGATTTTCTGGCTATTTTAGCACAATGAAATAAATACCCCCCCCCCCAAGGGAATGAAAAAAAACCAGGATAAGGAATGAAATACTCCCCCAAGGGGAATGAAAAAAACCCAGGGCAAGGAATGAAAAAAGTGTAGGGCAGGAATGAAAAAGCCTAGGGTAAGGAATGAAAAATGGCCAGGGCAAGGAATGAAAAATGTGGAGGGGAGGAATGAAAAATGTGTAGGGCAGGAATGAAAATGCCCAGGGTAAGGAATGAAATGCCCCCCAAGGGGAATGAAAAGACCCCAGGGCAAGGAATGAAAAATGTGCAGGGCAGGAATGAAAAGGCCTAGGGTAAGGAATGAAAAAGCCCAGGGCAAGGAATGAAAAATGTGGAGGGTAGGAATGACAAAATTCCAGGGCAAGGAATGAAAAATGTGCAGGGCAGGAATGAAAAAAGCCCAGGGCAAGGAATGAAAAATGTGCAGGGCAGGAATGACAAAATTCCAGGGCAAGGAATGAAAAAAGCCCAGGACAATGAATGAAAAATGTGGAGGGCAGGAATAAAAAAATTCCAGGGCAAGGAATGAAAGATGTGCAGGGTAGGAATGAAAAAGCCCAGGGCAAGGAATGAAATGCTCCCAAGGGGAATGAAAAGACCCCAAGGCAAGGAATGAAAAATGTGCAGGGCAGGAATGAAAAAATTCCAGGGCAAGGAATGAAATGCCCCCCCAAGGGAAATGAAAAAAGCCCAGGGCAAGGAATGAAATACCCCCCAAGGGGAATGAAAAATGTGAAGGGCAAGGAATGAAATACACCCCCAAGCAAGAATGAAATGCATAGTCATTTTTCATATCATATTTCACTTGGGGGGATTGAAAAAAGTATGCAGGCAACTGCCCAGGTTTTATCATAAAAGTGGTAGGTACCACTCCAGCAGGCCTGCAATGCTAAACGAGGCAAAAAGAATAAAGACAAACCCCATACTTCCAAGGGCATGGCCGGAAGTATTATCCAATTGGGCAACCAGGCCTTCATTGTTGATGCACATGGTAAGACTCATGAGATTATTGGGTCTTCTTCCACAGTCCCTCCCTCTGCCTCTATCAACACTGCTCATTTCTTGCAGACAGATGACCTGGAATATAACAACCCACTTGTCCTTGATTCTATGTGTTCTGCTGATGTCGAAGAATACGTGCTTATAGTGTCTCAAGACACTCTCCATGCTTCCGTGGATTGGCGCGAGAGGAGGAGGAATCTCGATGACTTGGATCTCACAGCCATCACAGCTGCACCTTTACCAACATCTTCAAAGTGAACAAATCTTTCCTTAGAAGAATCACCTTTTCTTCTTGACAGTGCATGTACCACTCATATTTCCCCAGATAGATCAGATTTCTTAACCCTACACCTCATTGTTGATAGAACAGTCACTGGTGTAGGGGGGTTGTCTATCAATGCTCTTGGCATTGGATCAATCAAACTCTTCATCCCGAAATATTCTTCTATCCTACTCAAGAATGTCTTAATCATTCCAGCATCCACTGTATGGCTTATCTCTATCACATGTATCACTGAATCCCTTCAATGTTCCGTTACTTTCAATGCATCTTCTGTTACCCTCAAAAATTGCACCAGCGCCCTCTTCGCTACTGGTACTCAACTGTCCACTTGTAAACTTAATTGCCTCGATTGTACACACCTCTCAACTGAGCACGCGTTCCACATGGCGAATCTCGATACTTGGCACCGACGACTAGGCCACACGTCCAACCAATGCATACTTGACCTTGCTACCAAACAATTAGCAGAAGGTATGCGCATAGATCTCTCTCAAACACCTCCCAAATGTGACAGCTGTATTCATGGTAAACAGGGTCGCACCCCAGTCCTGAAAGTTCATCAGGGAGAGAGATCGAGTCGTAGGTTGGGTATCATCTATGTGGACCTAATGGGACCTGAGGCTGTGAAGTCTGCGAGTGGAAACCAATACATTATGAATATTGTTGATGACCATTCTAGTCATCCATGGACATATTGCCTTAAATTAAAATCTGACGGGTTACCTATTCTTCAAAATTGGGCTCAAGGCTGAGAGCGGCAAACACATTGGCATTGTACACATTGATGGTGGCAAATTAGATTCAGACACCATGGAACTTTCGTGTAACACTAACAGATATATTCTCCAAACCACAGCTCCATATACATCAGCTCAAAACGGACATGCCAAACGCATGCATCTCACAGTTATGAATAGGATGCACACTGTCCCTCCTAACCGTTGGGACAAATTCACATTAACTGCTAGTTATTTATCAGCATGCACACCTACTTGCACACTTGGGAAAACCCCATATGAGGTTTGGCACGGTAAGAAGCCAGATCTTTTGCATTTGCATGAAATTGGATCCCGTGCATTTGCTTTAATTCTCAAGCATAATCCCAAGATTTACAAAGAGTCTTTTGAGTGCATACTTGTTGGTTATTTGCCCAATTTCAAAGCTTACCAATTGTACCACCCTACCACCCACTGATTGTTCAAATCATTCCATGTCAAGTTCATTGAATGCAAAGATGATATTTCTCATCCTCTCTACCCTGGACGCATGATTGATCTCCCTTCCACAGATCCGATCACAATTGATCTTGATGGTAAACCACCTGTAACTCTAATCCCTAGTTCTGTATCTTCTGCGCCCAAGCACACCTCTGTTCAAATTGAGGAGTCCTCTACCGACAATAACAGCCAAGTTTGGACTGTACCCAACAATCTTATCAAGGTACCACTCCCACCATTTGATAACCCTACTGATGTTGTCCCTGCTCCTACAGCTACAGATGACAATGGACCTCACCAATCAGCTTGTACCCACACCCCATCATCCAAAGTTGTAGAAATTCAAGGTGTCAAGCACTTACCTCGTGTAGCTCAAGCCGTCGCCGAATCCCATGAAGCAGGTTGCCGCCTCAAGGAGCAATGTGCACAGGCTAAGTTCGACCGTAGACAACAGGTTCTGAATTCACGAGCCTCACTCACCAATATCACTCCCTCGCTTCCCACTGCTACTATCATCCCTAAAGATGCTGTACCTGATGATTCATTACCTGACAACTCATTACACCACCCACCTGCCCTTGACTCGGATACAGACTTCATTGCATTTTGTGAAGCATATGCCGCCGAATTGGCTTCCCCCCTTATCAATACCTAGAATCCTAACAAACCCACCTTCCGCAAGGCTATGAACTCTTCAAGCAGGTCTTCGGTCAAGACTACGTCAATAGTACTTCTCCTACCGCCCATATGGAATCTGTCCAACTACTTCTCAACATTGCCACTGCCAAAGACTGGGATATTCAGCAAATTGACGTTAAGACTGCCTTCCTGTATGGTCTTTTGCCCCCTGACAAAGCACAATATTTGGAACAACCCGAATCTTTTGCTGAACCCAGCAAGGAGGATTGGGTATGGTGCCTCCAATGCGGCCTGTATGGCATGAAGCAGAGCGGTTGTATCTGGAATAAAATGATGCATAAGGCTATGTTGGACTGGGGATTCAAACATCTTCATGCTGACCCTTGTGTTTATTACAGGGTCTCCTCCATTGGCATTGTCCTTTCGGCTGTCCATGTTGACGATTTTCTCATTGTTTCTAGCACTTCCAATGCCTCCCATGCATTTAAGGAGGAGCTCAGGTCCCTCTGGACCATCTCTGACCTGGGTGAAGCATGCTTTTGCATTGGGATTGCCATCTCTCGCAACCAACCTGATCGAACTATTTCTATTTCTCAAACTGCTTTAATTGGCCATGTCATTCAACAGTTTGGCCAAGCTGACGTTGATCCTATTTCTACTCCCATGGATCCCTCTGTCACAAGAAATCTTACCCACCCCTGCCCTTCTGATCCCCCATTATCAAACACTGATGCTTATGATTTAGTGTGCCTACCCTACTGTTCCCTCATTGGCTCCCTCATGTACCTGGCCATTGGGACTCATCCCGACATTTCCTTTGCTGTCGCACACCTTTGTCAATTTCTCAATTGCGACCGCTGCCCACATTGGAATGCCGCTATATGCATTGTTCATTACTTCAAGGGTACTCAACTTCTTGCTTTAACTCTTGGTGGTGACCCCGACTTAGAGCTTGTTGGATTTTCTGATTCCTCGTATGCTGACTGCCCTGATACAGCCTGCTCCACCATGGGTTATTGTTTCTCTGTGGATGGTGCTGTTTTCTCCTGGTCTTCTCATTGTCAAAACACCATCACTAACTCGTCTTGTGAAGCAGAATATATTGCCCTTAGTGAGGCTAGCCAAGAGAGGCACTCTGGCTGTGTCAGTTCCTCCGCAAGGTTCATTTTTTGAAGCCAAACCCTACTGTCCTTCTTTGTGACAACAATGGCGCCAAATCACTTTCATCTGATCCCACCCATCATCCACGCAGCAAACATATTGATGTCCGTCATCACTTTGTACGCGAGCGCGTCAAAGACAGCTCTATCACTGTGTGGCACGTCCCTGGTCATGACAATGTTGCTGACATCTTTACAAAGGCCCTTCCCCATCCTGACTTTACGCACCTTCATCCCTACCTTGGCCTCCGGTGATGCCTGTGCGAGGAGGAGTCTCTGGTTGGCACTTCGATTTCAATCTTCTTATTTTAAGTAGATTTCATTTCGACTATGCCAGCCAGTAGCTTTTTCCCACTGGGTTTTGATGCACCTGGTGCTCAGATTTTACCTATCCATTTTTTCTCTCTCTTGTTATGTATCCCTTCCTTTTTTCTTTCTTTCTTTTTCTTTTTCTTATTTCCTCCTGATCTATGCTTTGAGGAGGAGTGTTTCCTACCTTATGTAATATGCCAATATAAATACTATACAGGGGCACAATACTCTCCTCAGTCGTTCTTCCACCGGCTGAGGTGAGTATCGTCCCTGCCGTTCTCATATCTTTAGTACTTACATTGATATCTCTCTCAGGATACTCTAGGTACAGTGCTAATGATATATAGTTGTTCTTCCACTGGCTGAGGATACTCTAGGTATATTTCCAACAGTCTAGACTGTACAGCATGTTGTATGGTTGGGTTAGCCATCAAATGGTACCTGCCCAAGGTCATATATCCATTATATTGGTGCCAAAGTGTATAGATTGCTCTAGACTGCTGCCCATCACAACCATACTGTACAGCATGCTGTATGGTTGGGTTAGCCATCAAACAGTACCTGCCCAAGGTCATATATCCATTATATTGGTGCTGAAGTGTAGTAGATTGGTCTAGACTGTATGGCATGTTGTATAGTTGGGTTTGCCATCAAAGCATACCTCCCCAAGGTCATATATCCATTATCATATGAGACAAGGGTGAATCTGCAGGCCTAAACATGTCCTTCCACATCTATAAAATTATTATGAATAACCTTTCAAACATAAGTGACAAAAACATTTACTTCAATTTTTTAAAAAGATGAATTTGCACAGCTTTTTATTGTTCTGCTTTATCCATTACTTTATTCATTAAAATATTCATCAGTTGAGTGATATTGCCATGAAAATAGAGCAGGACAATAAAGAAACTGTGTAAATTCTTAAATCATTGTTAAAAATTGAAATAAATGTTTTTGTCACTTATTTTTGAAAGGTTTTTCATAATAATTTGATAGATGTGGTGGTACATGTTTAGGCCTGCAAATTTGCCCTTATCTCATGTGTATATTAGTACCAAAGTTTAGTAGACTGCCCTAGACTGTTGCCAAACCCAACCATACATATTCATTGTACTGCCCAACACAGTTATCTAAATCCCTGTGACCAGGTGAATATTTTTAGCTCTCTAACTATTTTTGGCCAAATCTTGTGGTACCAGGACCCATGAATGTCATGTCACATCCCTGATCCCCATCCAGAGGAAACTTTGGAAAAAATCTGGATAGGCCTCAGGCCTATCTGGAGGAATTTCAGGAAATGCCTGAGTTAAATATCTGAACATAATTTGCCTAAAGTACACAACCAGATCCAAGTCTGAATAAAAATTGGTTGAGTGTTTTTTCAGATTCATGTTTTTGTCATAATAAAGCCAGTGTTCAGGCACATTACACAACACAAAGACTGGATATCATTGACCTCATTAATCCAGTACTCCTTGACAAAGAGAAATGGATTGGCTAAGAAAAAAAACTTACCCAACATCAAACAGTTGATCATCTATTAAACCATTTGGAAATCCTGAAGGATTGGGCAGAATTGCTTTTACCAAAAGTGTTGCCTGTACAGCAGAATTTTTTTATGAGATACCTACTAGGCCTGAGCTAATGTGCAGATAGAAATTGGACAAAACCTATGCCTGATCCCCCATCCAGAAACTTTGGAAGTTCTGTCCAGACAAAAAATGCAAAATTTGGTCATTTTGGGATCAGGCATTTGGCATGACATTCACAGGTCCTGTGGTTCCCTCAATAATGTCTGTGAACTTCTTGGTCACCTTGCTTGTCAGGGTCTATTTGCATGGTCAGAATGAAGTGTAGGAGATTGGTCTAGACTGTACAGCATTTTGTATGGTTGGGTTTGGCAACTTTGCCTACTGCCCCAAGGTCATGTATCCATTATATTGCTGCTGAAGTGTAGCAGATTCCTCTAGACTGTTACCAATAGAAATTTGTGGCACTCATATATTCATTTTATTGGTGCCAACTCATAGGGACCACTGTAGACCATTCCCAAACCCAACCATCCCCAACTCTAAGAAGCCTGAACATCTTTGATGGTGCTCTCACAAATTTTGGGAAATTCCAACAGATACAAGAACTTCCTTCACCTGCAAGGAGTGAACCATGCAGTGGTTCAGTGACCAGCAGGCAACTGGTACTTAGATTTTGCTTTTGGAAACATTCCTTTATATTTAGCCTTAACTAAGAATTACAAGGGGGTGGCGGAACGTGGATCCCGCATATAGGGTTGGGGGGGGGGGGGCACTAGGGGGGTCGATTTTTTTTTTGGGACCTACCTAAAAAGACCTTCCAATAAGCCCAAACAACACTCACAAAGAAGTTGGGAAGTTCAGATGTACGGCAAACACCTAATTTATGTATTTACTGTCCGAAATTGTGCAAAAACACTTCAAAATCCACCAACGACAAGCGCACCCCCGCTCTTTCATTCAGCAGTACAGGTGGTGTCCAGCTCGACAAATGGACTCATGCTGGATGTGTCCGACTTGCATGGATATGGGGGTGAAGCGTCGTCGCATGTAGAAACTCAAAAAATGTGAAATCTTACTAGATTGAGATGTTTTTGACATAAGAACTTGGAAATTTTCCTTTTTTGGGGGGGTAAGGGGAGGGGGGGGGTACACTGAGAGTGCCTTAATTCTTTTTGGGACCGTATATGCAAAAACCACGTTCCGCCACCCCCTTGAAGAATTAGTCTTTGAAGTAAGCTTTTTCTACATTCAGAGGTACCAAAACAAATCCTTGGGCCTGCAGAATAGTGACAGTTGGCTTGGTCATGAAATGAATGTTTATTTTCTCTGAATGCCTCAGACTTATTTAATTTCACCCAATATTACAATATATACAAAAAAAAATTGGAAGTTCCAAACTGTCTACATTCAAATTATAATGAAAGAAGATTGAACTGAATTGAACTGAAACTATGAATCAGTGGGACAATTTTAAATTTAAGCATGCCAATAGTCAATGTGTTAATGAAATACAAGCAAGGTCATTTTTAACATTAGAACAATGTCAAACTCTAGTCTCTAGTACGGCCATGGTGCCATGTCTGGAACCAAAAAGATGCCCGATTTAGATACTTAATTCTGAAAGTAGTAATTCCATCAAACCCTTTCACAGCCTCTTTCCATTTCAGAATTTATGTCTATATCCGGCTTATTGTGAACGAATTAGGCATCTTTGGGGTGTGACCTCTTGAGTCACATGATTACCAATATTAATTTTAAGTGCAACCTCAACGTGTATCTTGCCCATTTCTCCACCAATTTCCTTCATCTAACATGCAAAATAACACTATAAAAATGCAATACTTCTCATTCCTCCACTGATTCCGGCCGGAATCCGCGGAATCCGGCTGGAATCCAGGAATTCCAGCGGAATTCCGGCGGAATTCTGGCGGAATTGACAGGATTCCAGCTGGAATCCTTGCCTACTAGTACAGAAAAAGTACTATAAGAGTATCTAAGGTATAGCTATTTACAATCAATAAAGGAACTACAAAGACAACAAAAGAAACTATTTAATTAGTAGCCAGAGACATAAAATTGACAATAAAAAAGTATTATATAAGAGTATATAATGTATAGCTACTTACAAGCAATACAAGAGAACAAAATGAACTATTTAATTAATAGGTACAGACATAA
>KN838739.1:56307-75643 GCA_000827195.1 Laccaria amethystina LaAM-08-1
AAGCTAGGAGAAAAATAAATACATCTACACTTTCAGCCATAGCTATGCATCAACTTCTTCAGTATCCATTCCTGGGGACATGGTTATAAATATTGAGCAAACACTTCCAATACTATGCCCAGAGCAACATTCAGCAGAGAATTTCTCCTATTTTTCCGGCAAAAATGCACAAAGTAAATTTTTACAGTGGAAGGCACCACTGGAATCATAAAATTCTACTTCAAGAAAAAGGAGGTGCATGGTCTGCTTTTATTCTGGAAGAGAAGATAATATGTATGCATGTGCAGGAAGAGGTGGAAGGGCAAAATGTAAAATCTCATAAATTCTTTCCCAATCAATTGATTTGGGTTATATGCATACTTTTTGGTGTTTATAAATTCCAAAATGGTAGTGTAAGATTTTTGATGCATAAATATGTAAGTAGGGGAATAAGTAGAAGTCAGAACAAATATATTTCTGAAAAAAAAAGTGGAGCATGTAGGAATTGAACCAGAGACCTGACCATACAATGGGTGACTTTCCGTAAGACTTTTTAATTGAAAATGAGATAGATTATAATATTTTGAGGGTCTCCGCCGTGAAGCCGAGCTCAATTAGGAAGGTGAAGAAGACGGAATATTTCCTAACTCCCTCAACTAAACTATAATCTGTAAAGAGGGTCAGGACCCTATCTACAGTTTATTCCATCGTCGAATAAACGATTTTCGACATAGCAACACCAAACAATCTCCTTTTTGGGTACAGCCCGAACAGCCCAAGTCCGTTCCCACGTGCCTCCACTCACTCCATTGATTACCATCCCCTCTTTCCAACGCCGCATCCACCTCAATCTACTCTCTTAAGTCACCAAAAATGATGGGTCACCTTCTCGTTCGTCTCCGTCCATTTCGCCATCCTCCAGGATGTACCAAGCAAGCTGAGCGTCGTCGTCCACGGCAAATCAAGGGATAAGATCGAAATACAAATATAATCTGATTACTTTAATTGATTGGCTTACGGGGGACTAAATTGAATAGATTATTTTCATAGACATCAAATTTCGACCTCCGAAACACATTAATTTACATAAAAGTCTTACGGAAAGTCACCCAATAATGGTATATATCAAACACTTCCATTAAGCTAAATCACCCTTTCAAATATCCTAATTTATAGTGCACAACGTATGGAGTTTTTGATTTTTGATTCTTTTTAAAATTGGTTCCAGACATGGCACCATGGCCTCTAGTACATCAACTCCGTGAGAATTCCACGCTACAAACATGTTTGGTAGACATGGCGGTGTACGGTGACGATGCCGTATGACGGACGCGTCTATCGGTCTAATATGGGCACGGTGAGCCCGGTGAGCAGCCCTGGAAAGATTGTCCTCTCATATTTACTTTTGTCCCGATGCCCAGTCAAAGTTGGACAGTTCGAGACATACAGAGAAATGTCAGAAGGTGATTTAAAAAGTCAAAGTTGTGTTCTATTGGCAAATAATTAGTATAGTGGTATTACACCCTTCCTCCGTCAATCCAAAGGAATACCAGCAAACTCATCATATCCTAAAGCTAGATTCAAATTCTTCCGTAAAAGTCAGTATCCTGAACCAACAAGCAACAGACAAGAATACTGTACCTGCAAACACTGGGTTGCGGCTCCCTTCAACAAGTTATCAAGACCACCCTACAAAAGAAAAAGACACAAAAGTCAGCAGGACCACAACGCAAAATGGTGCCATAGAACACACCACGATGACAACCCTATCGCCATCACTGTGTACCTGGAACCCGCCAACAGTCCAAGAATGCTTACATTCCACATCCTTCAACTCCGGCACAGCCTTTTGAATCTTAATCAATCCCTCGCCCGCGTACTTTTTCTCAAACAACTGAACCACCTCCTTCGCCGTCATCTTCCCTTTCAACGGTATCGAGACCGTCGAAAGGATACCACTGAACCACGGCGTCACAGCAGGAATAAAAGCAATTTTGATAGCACTCCCAGGTGTATCCTTTAGAAGCTGAGAAAGGTGGTATCCAGCTTCCCGCTCGTGAATATGATCTGTCAGCGAGTAGACTTTGATGCCTCTTCCAAGGCTCTCCGGAGTCACTTTTGGGACACTTATCGGTCTACCGTCAGCGTCTTTGGCCATAACAGTCCCTGCGCCGCTGTATCCTGATAGCCCAAAAACGGTGGGCAGCGTTCCAGGTTTGATGTGATCAACGAGAGGTGCAATGAGCAGTTGCGCTGAGGTGGCGTAACATCCTGGGTTGGAGATCCTCTTCGAACATCGAATAATATCGCGGCCGTAAAGTTCTGACATTCGAACACAAAAACAAGATAGTACATTCATTGAATTCAAGTTACATTGGATCACGAAGAAGCCTCACCCGGAAGACCGTACGTCCACCCCTTCTCAAACCTGTAATCCGCGCTCAGATCAACCACGACGCTACCCTCCCCCGTCTTGCGCTCCTTGGCGCCACGGTCAATGGCATCCACAAAGGGCTTGCAAACGCCATTCGGTAGCGCCATCACCCAGGCATCAACCTCACCTGACTTCTCCAGACCCTCAACATCCTGGGGAGAGAGGTTGGAGTAAGTAACTGGGGTCTTGGTATATCCATCAAGAGGGTATCCAGCGAGCTGCCTGGAGGAGACATGGCTGAGGTGAAGGTGGGGGTGTGCGGAGAGGAGAGTTGTGAGGGCTTGCCCAGTGAACCCGCGAGCCCCGATCAAGCCAAGTTGCTTGGGCTCCGTTGAAGGAGTCGGCGCAGCTGCGGTAGCGTACCCTCGAGATGAACCGGGGAGATTGCTCAAGGAGCGTCCAGCCATCGTGGAGAATGCACGAGTGCCCGTTGGAGTAATGACTAATCGATGAGGAGGCGCTGATGGCCCAACTGGAAGGAAGGATCGCTCAATCCTTCCTTTGGCTTCAAAGTCCTTGATGATTCTCTCGACCTCCGCGATATCCTGTACCCCATACCAGAACAGGCTCTTTCCTGCCCTAGTGAAGCTTCCGTCAGCGCGCTCAAAGTGCCACGAACGGTTTTCATCGTCCGCTGGTGCAGTCCAGAAGAGCTTCCGATGATCTTTTTTGATGGCGGTGAAAACGTTGTCCACGACATTGTTCAAGACCCCGCCTCGAGACGAGAGCATTTTGGTCATGACGGGAACTTCACCCTCGGGATGGGAGACAATGGCCACAACATCCAAAGGTTCATCTCCATAGACGCTGTATGGAGTCTTCTTCAGATCGCTGAGAACACCAGTGACACTCTGGAATCCAGCAAGAACTTCTGGATCACGGTCGTGAACGACCTGACGGAAACGATCTGCACCAATCTTCTCGATATTATCGTGTTTAAAGAGTTTGTACCCTCGTCGAATGAGGGTCCCAGCACCACTGTCTGTAAACAACTCCTTCTGGAGAGAAGAAGCCGAGATGACAGCGACAGACGACGAGCGAGGTAGGTGATCAAGCAGTTCTTTGAACTCCCTGAGCTTGAGCTTGGTTCCATACTTGACCCAAGGCTCCTTCATCAATGTGTCGTATTCCTGCAAACACTGGGTCAGCCAATCGTCCGCATACTTAGGCAAAAACGAACCTCGTCTAGATTAATGACATCCAATTTTTCCCCAGTGACTCCATGGAACAAGCCGCCCTTCTCGTTCAAAAAGACAATCTTCATCGGCTCAAGCTCCTTGGCTAACTCGCCCGCAGCGATGTCAGCATTGACGTTGAGAATTTGACCATCAGCGGACTCCGCTAGACTGGTGAGGATAGGCAGAGCTCCAGCACGGATAGAAGCCTCTATTGGACGCTTGTCAACCTTCGTGATCTTTCCAACAAGTTTGTATTTCTCCTTGTCCAGGTATTCAGCAGTGAAGACTCCCGAAGTGATGGGGCGGGCACGGGTCCCGAGCTTTTCCAATGCAGATACGATCTTCAAATTCTCTTCCAAGAATACTCGTCGTGCGATTTGGAGAGTCTTGGCATCTGTTATGGAGCGTTCAGCAACTAGAGACTAGACCGCGTGATTGTGAGACGGACCGGTAACCCGTATGCCGTCGATGTAGTCTGGAACTACGCCCTCCCGCTCCATTATATCGTTGAGTTGGGGTCCAGCACCATGGAGTACCACCGGGTAGAGCCCCACTCGGTAAAGGAAGCTCAAACTAAGAGCTAATTCGTCCAAGTCTGAAAGGACAGCCCCTCCAACCTTGACTACTGCAAACTTGGCAGGCTGGGAAGGGTGTGACGACGATGAAAAGATGCGGAGGTGACGTTCAACCTCCCGCTTGGTACCAATAGAGTATAGCAAACGGGTAATTGTATCCTAAGAAAGATGTTAAGTTGGTTTTCAGTTAATTTATGAAAGAAACCAACGTACTCGGTCGGTTTGAGCGACAGATTGTATGCCCCGAACTGAGGTTTTGTCCCTCCGTCGAACAGCTTGAACCGGACCTTGACGTTGGCCAGCTACGACGATAGCTCGCGTTGCGCCTCTGGCAGTGAGGCAGGTAGCCGTTCTGGCAGCCAACATTTTGTTAGTTGTGGTGGTAGTGGAAGGGTGGACAAGGAATAAAACTTTGCGGCGATTTGCCCACGGACTTCCTGATCAATTTATACATACATCTATACCAACATGACTCACAGCAAAACTCTAGACTCTTACAGCGCTCATTACAACAGATTACAACCTTCTCTGGCAGTCCGACAAGAAAAATTTCAAGTCCACAACTTTTGCTGTTGGCTAGGCTATGTTTTCGGTTTCTGGGTTCCGACAAAAGACGGACCAATTGCAATAAACCCGCACTCCGATGTCAAAGTTCACCAGGTGACCAATAGGTGACAGTTAGATCCGCTTTTGCAAATGGCTGCATTTTTTCTTCTCTAGATACCCCCATCGCTGCCGACTATTTTCTTCAAATTTTCCTCGACAGCCAGTATGAATGACAAAGCGTGATATTCGGGCGCTTACGTCTATTTAGGGACAAAAAAGACATTGTTTTCAAAATATGTCTGTTAAAGGGCTTCCTGATCGCAAATACGCAGCTCCAAACCCATCAAATTCTTCTTCGAAAGGGGCACTCCATGGAAGTGGGGTGAAGTTGCTCCAAGTGGTCTGCTGATCCCGATAGCCAGACCAGGTCACCAGGATACCAGCTGCTAAGTCTTCAAGTTTATTCAAAGTTTAGGGCCAGAGCCCAATTCGAATTTTTTTTTTTGAGGGTGTTTGGTTCTAAGCACTCGTAACGTTCGAATTCGGTGACGTAGATGACAGGATAAAGTTTATGACAGAACCTTGACAGGTGTTCCGTTTTTCTCCAGGTTAAAAGCAGTGTTTTCGCCGACATAGCTCAAAGGCAGACTTTTAGGTCAATAAAATTATTTCCGTTGATCTTCCGTGGTGGTTCAAACGTCCAAGGATGGCCTTCATTATATTACTAGCAAAGGTTAGCGGAGGTTGATCAACCTCCAAACAGGCTCTACAAATTACTCGATTATTGTTGCACAGATGTACGAGAGCGTAACTCTATCAAGATCAAATTATTATCAGTCAAAGTGAAGCACGAACAAGAAACTATGCGGGGAGGCCAAGGACGTGTACAACAATGTTAAGGTTAAGGGCGAGGAGGGTGGCAACGAGGCCCGTTACAAGGGGCACAACGACGACCGAGAGGCCGCCAACAAGGAGGAAGACCTCGACGAGGAGTGAGGCGACGACACCGCTGGGGAAAAAAATTGCGAATCAATATGCTGCTGCGCATTACAGGGAAGAAAACACTCACCCAACCGAGATAACCAAGGGAGCGATAACTTGGAGTTGGACGACGGCCACTGTGCGGACGACAATGTCGAGGGCGGTAAAAATAAGCTGTGAAGAGTGTATTGATCAGAAACATTTTTTAAAATGCTCAGACTGCGATCGACATACGTAGAGGATGGTGGCGACGATGTAACCAACTTCTTGGATAGAGAGGACTCTACCCCCGAGCACAAGAACGCCGGCAACGGGATTCGCAGCAAGGGCTCTGATGTCGACTATCGCGCTGGCAACGATATCGTGGATCTGCCCAATTAGGCCAACAAGGACATCAATCTGGACGTCGACCGTGACGATGGCTCCTAGTAGCGACAAACGGGTGAGAATCATTAAAATCTAATCGTGATGATCACGTACTTATTTGACGGACAACAGGAATAATTTGGTTGGTGACACCGACAAGAATAATTGGAATCGATTGAGCCTCTTCGTCGCGTGGCGTAACGTCTTGGGCTGAGGGAGTGGCAGCAACGTCGCCGGTGTGCACAGCATCAGTGTAGCCTTTGGCGATATCGTCGGGAACGCCTGGGAGGTCGGTATCTCTGCGGTCGAAGCCCCGTGCGTCGGCGGCAGCAAGAGTGCTACCAACAACGTTACCGAAGTTTCCGACCTCAGCAGGCGTAGTAGTGGGCGCCGCGTTGGAGAGTACAGCGCAAGCAATGGTGGTGAGGAGAGAGATGATGCGGAAGGAAGGCATTGTGATTGAAGGAACGTGGATGATTAACGAGTGTGGTTTGACGAAGGTCGTTCAAGTGAGGAGGCTGAGGAAGCTACGACTGTTGTCGATGGGGTTTCCAGCTAGGTCACCTCATACTTATACCCCCAGAACCCGTGATGACCGGTTCAGCAATGAATCAAGAATATCAGGGAAGATTGCGCGGACATGGCCTCATGATGCGGGAATTTTTCTCGTTTGGCTGGTGGGGCAGAGTCGCAGAAATTTTGACCAGCGCCTATTCGGAACAGGCAAGTCAATCGCCAAATCGAGCACTTGATTTTGAAATATCCCTGGTTGCCGCTCCACTTCTATTCGCTTCATGCGCAACGGAGATTGATGTCCGGTGGAGGAAACAGAGAGATGGGCTCTTTTGGACAGTCCTTTTTGTTTTGCAATTGAATGAGGATATCTTCAACGTGTCCTGCTGGTTGAACGGGTTGACTCACACAATGAAGGAGTCAGAGCCTTCACTCCCGAGTAAGTTGTGTAGTAAAACAGACTCTAACTCTCACTGATTACCTTTGGTCATTGGAACTTTAACGTTGCAACCTTCAGAGCTTCAAGCTTCAGGGTCTGCACCAAATGGTGACATCACCATGATGGCATCCACAGGTCCCTGCATTTGTTTTCATCATGTCGGTGATAGATGCATTCATTGTGTATTGCAGCAGGTCATATTTGGCTCTTCGCAAGAATCAAATTCGGCGTTATGATCGTATGGACTTACAAAAATTTTCTTCACGACAGGAGGAGCAAGAGAATGCGACTTTGCATTAGGTCTACCACCGAAACGGAGATCATACTAATAGGAGGCTTTGAAGCGGCCACTGGGAGACGGTGCGACGGAAAGATACTTTATCCACACCCAACTAGCTCCAAGCATCAGATCAGGAGACGCAATTCAACAGCTCCACTCACCTTCTCCCAATATGTACAGAGGTTTTGTTCAAAGCGGTGTATGATTGGAGAACCCTGGATGTAAAACAAAACGCGAAAAAGAGAACAAGGACAACAGAAATGCAAAGACATATGTACAAGGCGATCCGATCGATACAAGTCAATAAAAATATGATACAGGTCCAACAATCCAACCAGAAGAAAGGGAAGTAAACAAAGTAGAACAAGAGACGGATGGGACGGAATAGGGGGGAGGGGACCGGCAGACCCCCGACACCTCATCACGGGGATCGTGGCAATTATAGCCGTGAAGGGGAATAACGCTATTGCGGTGAGCTCGATGTTTCTTTCTCTATCTCCTCATCCCGAGCAAGGCTAGCCACAAAGTCGGCCACTGCAGTCCAATAGCCAGTCTGCGCACAGGTATCGTCTAAAAAATTCGTGAGTCGCGGCTTTGAATGATAAACAAAGACGCACTATGTGCTCCGTCCTCAAACTCCATAAACTTTGCCCTCTCCAACCCCGTCTTGTACTCTTTACCTCCTGGAGTCTTCTTCTCTCCCCTTTTCGCGACCGCTTCCCACAAAGTCCTCATGTGCTCCTTGGGCACTATTTCATCTTTCGCCCCGCTCAGCATAAGAATGGGAGTCGTAGCTGGGATTAAGGGGATCTTGGACGCCGAGTCCCATTTTTGGTGGCAGAGGAAGGACACGCGCGCCAATAGAGGGAGGGCATGTGGTATCACACTTGGAAGGGAGGTGAATGTATTTTCAATGATGAGCGCGTTGATCTGATGTTTCCAGGTCAGAATGGGTGTTATCAAGTCAAAAGGAAAAACGTACTTTGGTTGGGTTCCGACTTGCAAGGTCGATGGCTACGGCGCCTCCAATCGATTGACCATAGAGGATCTAGAAAGCGTGGTCAGACACGTCAAAGGCGTCAGTGAGGAATCGTGCCAATGGTGATCTCGAAAAGTTTGGATCGGCGAGGATATAGTCCAGCGCCGTCTGTGAATCTATCTGCAAACCTACAGAACTCCATCGTAAAAACGACGACCTTTGCAAGAGATCAACTGAAGAACGTACCCCTTTCAGACGGAGAGCCATCCGACAACCCATACCTAAAGCCAAAATGTTAGGTGCATGGTGAAGGAATTGGCGGCGCACAAACCCCCGATACGAGAGCATCAACACATTGCACCTCATCTTCATAAAAAACACTTTCGCTATTGGGATGCGGTGGCCGTGGTTCCCACCATTCCCATGGAACATGATGACCGTCGGACGACTGGCAATGAACTACAAAAGTTCAAAGTTAGCGCAAGCCACGGGATACGTGCAACACCGAACCTCGTCATCGTTCTCATACTCCGTGGGCAGGACAGCAGCCTCGGGGTTCGTAACCGACAAATCTTGTCTCTGAGGGAGTAGATAGCATCGCAACTGCACGTCATCCTCGGTTCTCAAATCTAAGGGTTGGTACGGGATGCCAAAGTCGGTTGGCACGGGCACCTCTGCAATACGCATCTTCTTAGTACATGTGGATGTCACTGTCGCCTACGTACCGGTCCGAGACCCGGGCGGGAATGCTGAGGGGTATATCAGGTAGTTTTGACCATAGTATAGTAGACCAACGCCTACAAATTCAAGACGTCAGTGTAATTTGACTAGTGAACATGCGACCATGACGCGCACCAACTGTTGATAATGTGGCCACCGTTGCCAATGTTCCCTGTGATTGAAATTGAGTGAAGTTCTGGCAATTGAATAATTATACATACTTTGGCGAAGCCTTCCACCGAGGGGAGGAAACCAGTCATAGCGTCAAGGAGAAACCAACGCCAACGGCGCTTGTTTACTACGTTTGGCTGAGAGAGCACGCCCAAACAACGCGTAAATAAACCAACTTGATCTTCTCCTCGAGGGTCGAATGCGTCTTTGATTCGATGTAACTTTTTTCGTGACCTGAAAAGCAAAGGATTAAATTCGTAGTAGCTTTATGTGAATTATTATAACAAAATGACGCATAAAGTATGATTCCGGTGGCTTGTCTCGTATATCGACGCCTGGTGTACAGCTTCCGGACACCTTCTGGAAAACCTGGGTGATTACAATTGTGCTTAAAAATGGTATTGTCGTTCTTGCTCATACAAAATCAGAAAAAGATGGCATAAAATCGGGGGAAAAAAACGGAATCAAGGAAGAAAAGTGATTCGAAGGTTTCAAAAAGGCCTGAACCCGGGTTTGAACCGAGGACCTCCTGCATTCAAGTCATGTGACCAAGTGCTTAGTCCAAGCCCAAAGCAGGAATCATACCACTAGACCATTCAGGCGATGTTAAATGAGGCCACAGCTTTGCCTTAGCCAATTTTCCGTGGGAGTGAGCGCGCCTGTGCCCTATCACTCCGTCCAAATGTCCCAGCTACAAACGATTTAAAAACAACTCCGCCCATCACTTCCACACTGCGGAATGGTTGGGAATACGAACAAAAAATCTAGGATAGCCAGCGTCTGTTTAATTCAGCCTTTTATAGGGGCAGAGGTCCAATCCTGCAAATGTTTCAATACAACAGAAAGTCCTTTTCTTCTACGAAAAGTCGCTCTGCAGAGCGATTTACGCAAGTGAAGAGGTTTCCTGCATTTCAATCCGTAATTCACAAAGCTAAAAATGTCGGGAGCACAATATGGGATATTGAATTCGGGGCGTGTCCAGTTAATGTGAGCTTTGTGTCACCTGCAAAATATCGGCGAAAGCTCATAATGATACAATATGAAGCGCCGAGTGAAATGGGGCCTGGACCTATAAGCATATCCCGCGACGCAGTCACCAAGATTGGATGTTTAACAAAGCGTGTGGGATTAAGGGAAACATACACTCCAAGCAGAGTTTCTATCGTTTCCACAATACGAACCTTCCGTCGTCTACGAGAAATCCGCGAAAAGCAAGTTGAGGAATTCGAATAATAACAAGTGTCGACTGGAAATAAACCAATAGTAATAGCAACGATTTTTGCCATCTGATCATACATCTCATCGTAACAAAAAATACCAGATCTACAAAGCTGGTCATAGAAGCGAACAAAAAGAGTAAATTGGGCCTGAATACCTCTATACCAAGGGAAACTAAAACGTATCTACACTCCCGTAACCCCCTCCAAGTATTCTATACGAAAAATTCACATAAGCACTCCCATCCCGGCATGAATCGTGAATCCAGAAACCCACCTCGGCTCAACTCAAACGCAGCAAAAGTGCTCGCAGCCGCAGGTATACTATCGAACACCAAGTTCATTCAACTTGTGATTAGCCTAGAGTGAAGAGAACGTGCCTTCGGAGGACTGTCGTCACCCGACATCAGTACACAGTCACAACGTGGATAAAAAGAAAAACGTACGAGACGGTGACAATCCACGGAAAAGGCCAGCGCTACAATCAAAAGGATCCATTAGCAAATATAAGAAAATAGAACTCATGGCGCTCACAATCCCGACTCAGCCACTATGGTCTTGACTTCCCTGGCTATATATTGTACCGGCGTCCCAGTGGGTGGTGTTGCGCGAAGCTGGACACGGGATTTGACAACGTCTGCATCCCATGAGCATGGTGATGAAGCGTTGAGGAACATTCATCACCTAATGGATAACACGAAAGCCAGTACGCAATCCCGCCCGTCGACCCACTGGCCAGGAGGGCCCACACTGGCAGGTCACTCCCATACGTCTCGCCGAATTTCCGTTTCGAAAACTCAAAGGCGGTGTAAAACCTAGTGCAAGGATAACTTGTTCGTCAAGCCTTCTTTTCCTGAGCGGAAGACGTACCCTGCGTATGCTGGAATCTCTCTAGCCACCGTCACCTAAAAGCACCAACGAGTATTGAGTACTGAGAAAGTGGCGGAAGAGACACACGCACCCAATACCCCCTCATCACACCCTTCCTAAACCCCCACTCTCTCCACATATCCCTAGCCACAACCCGCAGCCTCTTATCCGTCTTGGCGCCATATTGGCCTTGCATTCGGACCTTGAACATCTCCACTATAAACACCATCCCATCCAATTATCAGCACCTCGGTGTAACTAGGTTCTCAGGAGGAAAAGCCGAACCTGGACTCGCAAGAATGGCGTTCGCAGCTCCGGCCATAGCTCCTGCCACAGCTATTTCTTTCAGTGACAAAGGGTACGGTGAGATTATCCGTTTGGAGATGCCGTAGGATGCGAACAGGAGGGAGTTGACGCCTGCGATTCCGAGAAGGGGGCTGGCCATGCCTGTGTTGAAACGTGGTCTAGTGCGGGTCGGTTGAGTGATGTGGTGGGGACATACATACCCTTGTACAACGCGAAGAATCCCTCTTTCCGTAGTGTCTGCGTAAATACGTCCATAGGTCCTTTCTATTAGACACGTATTAATCGGTGGTGGGGGCTTTCTTTCTTTGAGATAGAGATACTCACGAACATACCCTCTGTCCAACCATATCAGCAGGAAACACAGTTGTAAAAGACGAAACACTGACTAGGAGCGACCTGTGCACGCGTCTTGACAGTGTCCAGCGGCTGCCCAACAAGCACTTGGGCTGCACCACCAACACTCCCCGCAATAAGCTCGTTAACCGTCGCTTGCGTGTTTTTGTTCATCCTGCCCCGTCTTCGATGGGTGAGTGATTGAAAGGGAGGAGGAGGCCCGCCTTGACAGTAGAGGCGGTCATTGCGAACGTTGACGCGATCCTTCAATTATTCTCACGCGACCGAAATTCAAGCAAGATACCTGGATGCTCTTCTTGCTCCAAATGTTCTCTGGAAATATATGTATAAAAAACTCAGCATGGGCATGTTAGGGCCCTCACCCTGCCAGTTATTTACACTTGGCTTGCGTACTTTCAGTCTGTGCCAATGTTATGTGGGGCATGCATATCTCTCAGTGAGTAAAGTGAAACGACAATTCCATATATCGGTGAACTATTGGTACAGGAAAAAAGAAGCTAAGAGCTAGGTTTTCATGACACGATACAGCAAACGATATCAAACCCAATTGAAAATAAAAGGGATAGGGCTAAACAACCTTGTTCCTACGCTGATCCAGCATCTTGTCATCCACCTTAGATCGACTCGCACAAAAGCAGCACGCAAGCTTGGGTGCTAACAGACTCCCCCTCCAAACTCGTCACGGTGGCACTGATTTGAATCATTATTGGGTCAGCTTGGAGATTTATGACCGTGGACGTGTAGGTGAGCGAATACACCCAAGTGAAGCGTTGTGGAGTCGGGGGAAGAGTGGTATCCTGAACATCAAGTTCTTCGAGCTCGCAGCTGATAGAACCGGTCTCTACTTCGATCCAAGTGCAAGGGTAAAGGCTTATATCCGGATGAACACGGGACACGATGGGAAGGGTTATAGGCGGACCAATACTGGACATGATGACTGGACCGTGGTGAATCCCGAAATCGGCTGGCCGAAAGCCATCCACCTGAACAGAGAATGTTGTCGAATTGGATTGAATTATCTGATTTTGGAGCACAATTGTGCATCTCTTGGCGAAGATTTGGGCTAGGCCATCGAGTAATGCGGAGCCTTTGGGGCTACCCCAACCAGTACAAGCGTCCCATCCGGAATGCGCGGGATACCCAGGAGCGCTTTCCCCCTCAACCTTGTTATTCTTGGGACCTTCCGACCCATCGATATCGTTAAAAACGCTTGAACCCAAGGCATACAATGCAGGGTTTATGTATCCAATATTCTCTCCCATTGCCGCATTGATTCTCGCAATGAGACCGGCCCACAAGGGCGCAGCCGCACTCGTACCTGCACCCGTCCTGGAACCACCGTTAAAAGGGATGACGTAACCACTATGAGGGCTTGAATTAGCGGCAACGTCAGGAACACCGCGCCCCTTGGACTGATCGTTCACGGAGACGGGAACAGTTGCAGAACTTTGGTAGGAGGGCAAAGGAAAGTATGCGCTGACACCACCTCCAGTTGCACCCCTGTCGTCATTCCAAACGTATTCGTCATAAGACGAACCGTTGACGTTCCCGATCGTCGTGCCGCCGACTGTCAGGACCCATGGGTCGCTGGCAGGGTACTGCACATGAGCTTTGCCGTCTTTGATTTTGGAATAGCTCCCTCGATCGCCCGATGCGATGCACACGGTCACGCCCTGCAGTGCGGCGTCTCGAAAAGCCGAGGAAACCGCATGTATGAAATCTGAGCTTGCCTTGTCATCGCCGTTATACTCGTAATAGCTGGAGGATAGAACTGAACAGACGGGGTCATCGCAGTTAGGGTGGACGGCTCTTCCGATCAGGTCAACCCATCCTTTCTCCGTGTCCTGGGTAAAATATACAGCCACCGAAGCACCAGGTGCTGCGCTGGCCGAGACGCAAATATCCATTGTGGTTTCAGGGGTGGTTTTAGACGTGACGGTATTTGTTGCGCCATCGATGTCTATGTCCTTGACAGTCGGTACATCAAGGCCCAAGTCATTGAAATACGTAGTGATGTCCTCCGTTTTGTAGCCGGATAGAGAAAAGATGGCGATCGTCTGTCCGGAGGCACTCTGATCGGGGAAATCATAGAGGGAGGTAACTTGTGGGACAGTGAGAGACGTTGTGTTAGGAGGATCATCGTCATTGGAGCGGTTGCGTATGGTGACGGTCCTATTATCGAGACCAAAAACGCCAACGATGATCCCTTCGAGATCTTCAGGAATATGAATAAACCCGTCTAGACCTCGATACCTCTCCTTTGTGGGTTGGTCGGTGGCGCCGCGAACAATTTGGTGTTCGAAACGCCCGAGCCTGGTGGCAAAAAAGGATTCCATACGTTGAACCGTCCCAGACACAATGACGGTGCGCCGGGCTGCATGAGCGTCCACTACTGTGAGGTGGTGAGCAGTGACGAATTTGATTACTTTATCGATATCTTCATTGGAAGCGCCGTATAGAACGGCAAATTCTGAGCTCGACATTCGTTGGCGTTGAGAAGGAGGAGTATTCAGGAAAAAGTCATGGTCAGGCAGCGGCGCGCCATTTAGACGGCGACGTAGAACGATCGTAACAGCGAAAGACTCGTTGGGATTAGCAATGCCAAGCGCCTTCGCAGATGGCGAGGGACGTCGTTCACTGCCTTGAAGGCGCCGATATCCTTGGGGAATGCTAGACATGTAGAACTGGGCGTGGAAGAAGGACAATTTGATTCGTCTCGTGGTTGGTATTTATCTTGTCTGGTCTTACCGCAATCACTGAAAGATTCGACGGTATTTCGGTGATCCCCTTCTGAAGATTGGGTTTGATAAGATAATCGTGTCACATCGTAGGCATCAGTAAACATAGGCACTCACCGGGCTTTGCCAAGTATCTATACAGTCCCGCTATGGTCTGTAGGACCTACTGCAGCTACCATGGAAGGAGAGCCCTTTCTGATTGATCACCAACAAGGGCATATCAAGGTGATCAGTGTGCGAGTCTCGATGAACATCCAGTCATACAGGCAACACCATCATGAGACCGATTAACACTCGTCTTCACTGGGTGAGTGCTGAGCGCTGAGCATCTGAGTTTCACATTCAACCTGGTGGTGCGGGACAAGCCACCATGAACGAAAAAGTTTGGGAGATGGCTTGCGGAATCGTTGCGCAGCATACAGGGAAAACGATACACATGCTTAGATCCGACAGGGAACGAGTCAGACTCTTGTGATAATGGATAGCTAAGAATCTGAAGACGACGCCACCATCGGAGATTTGAGGGTATCTGGAATCTGGGAATTCCGAGTGACCGGTGGCACTTGAACGACGAAAGGTAAGTCAATACAAACGATCCATATTTCAAGTATGTACCGTTGCAACAAGCCGCCCCCAATTTCCATTGGCGTTACTTAGACACGCCTTGAATTCGACGAACCGCCCACAATTTGAGCAATTGTAGCTATGAAGGCCACTTCCAGAGACAGCAGGGGGATTCTCCGGGGTTTGAGACATGATTTGACGATATACAGGGTATAAACGGTTTCCTGTTGGAAAAAAATGGATAAAGAGCGATGGCAGTTGGGGTAGGTGAGGGTTGAAATACTATGAAGGTTCATCAGTCAGTAAAGAAAGAAAGGAGTAAGGAGAAAATAGAACTCACAGAATACAAATCATAGAGACTTACACTACAAGTTTACAGCGAAAGCGGCTGCGAAGACGAAGGGAGGAGGGAAGGAAACAGGGAGGAAAGAATGACTGCCCTATTTATTAGAATTGCTTACAACGCAGCAATTTTTTTGGGGAGACAACGCACCGAGTACTCTGAGGCATTGTGTGCTGGGGTTCTCAAGGGATGTGAGTGGCCAGCGACGTTATGAGTCTGTGTGTACTGTGGCCGTGGGTGGGAGAAACCCCGAGCTGACCAAGCTGACCGGCGGACCGCCAGACTGCCGGACTTCCCGGATCCCAGATTTTCTGGTATCTACAATGTAGATTTACCAATTCTAACAGAGCCCTTTGACCCAGGCATAGTTACAGTCGGCAGCTGCTTCCACCACTGCGTCTTTTCCTTTTCCTTACCAGGCCCATGTCGAACAACCGTCGAAAGTCCCGAGCTGACGCCTTTCCTCCCTCCTCCGGGGTATTCCTGCGAATTCACTTTCTTTTTCTTTTTCTTCTCCTTCTTCGTCGATGAAGGTTTAACGACCTCTCCCCCATCGTTGCCTTCTTCCTCCTTTTCAGCAGCATCACCGTCCCCCCGTTTTCGCTTCGTCCCAGCTGTAGCCGCCGATTCGCCTTGCAAAGGTATTGGTCTATTTCCCTTCTCCCAATCCTTCCGGTGAAGACGAAACACTGCCATCGTAGCTCTCGCATCCGTAACCTGGGTGAAAAGGGTCATCAGACCATCCGAGAGCAAGGGTGTTCAAGGCAACGTACACTAGAATGCTCCCCCTCTTGAATTACAAGGTCCAACTCCTGCTTGACGAGATTCCGCAGCGCTATCCGCTTCGATTTTGTCAATCCACCTTTATATGCGTAGTACTGCGTGTCGCGTTTACTCGCCCATGGATGTGAGAGCAGGAGAGCCTGTAATCCCCGTATATAGTTAGAGATAGACAACCACACTATCATACCATACCTTCAAATCATTGTGCACTGCATGCCCCACCAATATCCTATCCTCAAGCAAATCCGCCACCTGCTTCTGCACTTCCCCGAAGGGTTTCGCTGTCCACACTGACGTCAGTAACCCACCCACAATCACACACATAACATCATACTCACCATGCAACATATCCGTATCCCTTATCCCACTCCACTGCGTCCTGTAATCCACCACCCTCTCCCGCTGACGCACGAAAAGATCCAATATCTCCGCCCCGTAAAAATTCACCAAACTCACGCGAGCAAGGGACGACTCGGCACCCTCCAACCCTACACCGACCATCTCGCAATCTATCGCAAGGTATTTCCCTGGTCTAATAACCCACAAATTCAGCTAACAGCAGACCTAGACGCGGACGGGGGAACTCACAATCGTTGATTGGCATTATATTCCACCCTCCCATGCACCATATCGCGTAAAGCAGACAACGATTCCCCATTTTTAATATCAGGGGACGAACTAAGGCTCGCAGCGGAATCATCAAGCAAAACACGCGAAGCCCATGACTTTTTCGTAACTGGCTCTGGGGAACTCGAAGGCGATCTCTCCTTCTTCTTTTCCGTTTCTGCATGCTCGAGCTTTCTCCTCTTCCTGCTTGACGATTTACCATCTACAGATTTCTTTCCTGCGCTTTTCTTGTCCTTCCCTAGTGTCTTTTTTTTTTGAACTCGTCGGAGATGGTATAAGGTGGGGAGGAAAAACGCACCTTTTGCAATGCACGCCAGTTTGACGAGGGTATCGCCCCTGATGATTGGAGTTTTGAGGACATGGTGTGAATGGTGGAGTAGGCTCTTCGGTATAAGGGGGTCTGTACCACCCAAAAGTAACAACTACATACAAATTGCACCGCCTCTCAGATCTCCTTCGTGCCTCGCATCGTGAAATGTAAGCTTTTTTCACATTCTTGATTATTTTTTTTCTATTAAGGACCTGAAGCTCCGGAACAGTATATTTATGAATAGAAAACTTAGGCTCCTTGACCGACACCACGAGGAAGGGAGAAGGCCACTGCCCGAGGGATCAAGGATTTAAAATGTGCTATTCTCTGTGCACGATGCCGAGCTTTCTCTGCTACACGCTCGGCACAACATCTCCCCCGGTGCAGTTGCCTTCCTTGCTCACCATCTAATAACTCTAAAACAAAACCAAGACATTATTTGATAGGCAATGGTGGGGTGAAATTCTTACCAACAACATTCAGAAAAGGAAGATCCCCGCCCTCGTATGAAAGGTGCTCTTTAATTCGAGTTAAATTGTAATATTTATAAAGGGAAAAATCTCCAGGTTGATCTGGGTCCACTGCCTAAAGATGAGGGGAAAGAATCAGATGGCAACATTTTTCTTTGAAAAGTCTAGATGTACATGGAACTTTTCGCCAGGTTTTCCAATTGGCAAATCGAACATGTGAAGGCGATCCGTTGTGAGTTTGATCTGCGCAACATACTGTAGCTCATCAGCGAAGGGATCCCGAATTCGGCGAAGTATAAAGCTGAGCGTCGACGTTAATCGCAGGCGAGGGTAATTGGCAGTAACTCACCTGATCTGACCACAGGCTGGGTCTTTCTCCAACCGCCAAACCTTGCCGTTATAAAATATCCTGTTGGTAGCGTATTGGTGTGGCTCCGGTAAAAAGAGCTCACGGTCGAAGCCATATTTTTTTAAGAGGCTAGCTTCTGGAATGGCCCACTTCGAAAAGTCACCATCGCGCATCTCGCCTACACGATTGTTAAAGAATTCCACATGATACCTGTGAACCGGTGTCCACTCATGCATCACAGATAGATGCTTCAGGTGATCCAGATATCGGAAAAAGACAAGAGGAAGGTCTGGGTGACCAGTGAAGTAAGCAGACAAAATTGAAAAGTAGGTGCAGAGATGGCGGAAGACCAGGTTGGGTTCTCGTGACCATGCTACTGCGGCTGACGCACGCGCCTGCTCATATGTTGCAGCGGGACAGCTGAAAGGCGTGGTCCGGTCACCGACATTACCAAACTGCAAAGGTAGAGTATAGAGGTCCAGGGCAGCAAAGTCGTGGAAGACTATGGATATGACCGACTTTGCAGGAATATTAGGGAATTTTTGACATAGAGCAGCGAATATTTTGCTCGGAGCATCCTGGAAGCGTGGCTGAGACATAATTGTGCAAGTAGGGTTCGGGTTTGGGATTTTGTGTGGCCAGTTTAGCTTTGAAAGAGATCATATGTCTTCTTTCAATTCGCATGTACAGGCGGTGGTCCTTGGCAGCTGTGAGAAAACGTGAAGAGGAAGAAGATTTAATAGTTCAAATAGACGTACCGTTCGTCGGAATGATCCATTCATGAAAGGGGCCCGCACATTTGAAATGCATTCAATCCGAATGAAAGATGTAAGGAGAAGATTGGTTTATTTACGCGTTGTGTGGGCGTGCTCTCACTGCGGGCACTGGCCTATTTATTCAGTGAATAAAATCTGAATACTATCAAAGGTCAGGTACTCAACCACCTAAGGGTTCTTGGTGGAACAACAGTGAACCAAAATACTTACATATATCAAGCTTTGGTCAAAAGTTTGACAGGTATGTTAGGAAGGACCTAAGATACTCACTACGATTTTTGAATCAACCATACAACCGTGATGGGGATTCTCTGACAAAGGGTGGGAAATTGAGCAAACCTGAGAACTCGGCCAATCAGAGGAGCATAAGGCTCATGTGGGTTGAAACATAAAATTTGGGTGCAATTATACATACTACTACCAGTATCTATAATATCTGTAAGTTTCAAGCCGAGAGTCAAAATGCTG
>KN838740.1:0-12050 GCA_000827195.1 Laccaria amethystina LaAM-08-1
AACATCATCACCAACAGTGAGCACCACCCCCTCCCCTATTTTTTCTCCCATTTTTAGCTATTTTATTGCTATTTTTGATGTAGTATATCTACACTTTCCATATTTGGAAATGTGTAATGGACCCTGACAACAGTACCACTATTGAAATACACATCGACATAAATGAAATGAATGAATGAAATAGTAACCAGAGAGAATGAAACAGAGCTAGGTCAAGATGAGGAAAATGCCGTGAGATAATGAAATACAAGTCAATACAAATGAAACACATGCCGTGAGTGAATGAAATACAAGTCAACACAAATGAAACAAATGCCGTGAGAGTGAAATGGCATTTAATATGGTTCACGAGGTGAATGAAAAAAAATTGAAGCATTTCTTGTGAGGAATGAAAGAGAATTGAAGCAGTTTTGAATGAAGCAAGCGCCGTGAATGAAATGAAATCACTTCATTTCATTTCCGGTAGCTGATCAAGATGTTCCACGGCAACTGTCAGGGCTACATGATGTAGATGGTAGCTACCAGTCTGAGTACCGCTGCAAACGAACATCATCACTCCCACGCATTTGTAAAGGCGACAAGGACCCTGTCTCGGCTCTGGTCAAGCAACTTCTCGGACAGAATGGATCGTCGTCAAGGCGTAGTGCAGGTTGGGAGGTTTGGGGGAAAGAACACTTCCCTTCCTTCAAGGACAAATTCGAGGCCGATTTCGCTGCCAGCGGTCGACCTAAATCTGAACGTGCGGCCGCTCGGAACGACTTCAAGCTAGTGCGATGGAAGGAGCTCGACGAAGACACCCAACGTCAGTGGGACGAAAAAGCGAAAAGCCTGCATTCAGCTAAAAAGGACGCAAAAGATTGCTCGGCGACGTCAGCGTTGATGACGCCTGCCGACGCTCAAAAGTACGTGCTTCTTGACATCGGATGTGCTGGATCTAATTCCTACGGCAAACAGGGTTCGTTGGGGAGGCAGTGGGGATGCATATCAGTGTCTTGATTGGTGGCCCTGAGCCAAAGAAGAAGGGTCAACTTAATATGCTTGCGTACGCTTTTTTTGTTTGTATAATTCCTCGTTGCTGAGACACTCGATAGAATTCATCACGGTGAAAACAAAGCCGCAATTCCCAAGGTTTGGGGTTACGCAGACAAAGAGAAGTTCAAGATGGTAAAGGAGGCGTTTCTTTCTTTCCTTTCTACTTGTTACAGTAAGTGTTTTATCTGTTTTCATCCATAGACAATTTCTAATATACAATAGCTGTGGAGGAGCAGCGCGCACGCGCCTTACTGGACGACTTGCCTGGCGACGGGAACGCTGTTGCTGGCCCCTCAGGCGCAGACGTCGACTCGGCCAGTATTGCTGGGCCCTCAGGCGCAGGCATCGATTCTTCTCCCACTACTGCTTTGCCCCGGAATCCCTCGGATGTAGCGGGTGACGGACGTAAACGGAAGCGGCACGCAGAAAAGAAGGACAAGAAGACTAAGAAGACGCACCAGAAGCGCAAGAAGGACCATAAGAGGCCAAACAAACGACACAAATCGAAGGTCGCCTCTGATGAGGACGATGAGGACGATTCCAGTACGCAGGGCAGCTCTAGTCCTTCAGACTCCGAAAGTGGAGAGGACGACGAGGACTCGGACAACGATGACGATGAGGAGCCAGTTAATACGCGGCTCACCAAACGCACATCGATGGATCCGAGGCGCTGGAAGACCAAACCCGCGACAGCTGTCAATACGGAGGATACCATCAGCATCAACGTCACGCCTACCAACACGGCAACCGTTCCCCTTCCGTCTCTCCCGCCGACCGCAAACTTGCCCCTACCTCCCCTTTCTCAACCTCCCTCCTCAGTTCGCCCCTCGCCAGCAAGTCCCTCCCCAGTTTGCCCCTCGCCAGCAGGTCCCCCCCCACCAGCCACCGCTTCTGCTCTTCTGGTCACTCCTCCTGCTCCATTGTGCACGAAGGCTCCACAAGAAGCCTCATGGCCTTCTTGGTTTGCTGATGCCCACGCGTTCCTATCGAGCCAGAATCTAGGCCCCGGCTTCACAGTTTTGATCAAACAATTTACTGATTTGGAACGACTCACCGGATTTGCCCCAGGTGGACGTTCTGAGGGCTTCAAGTCAGACAACAGGCCTGCAGAAGTCCACTACTGGATCTCTCGTGGGCGAGCGATGCAGCCAAAGGTCGACAAGGTGTCTGAGTTCGAGAAGAATTGGTGGAAGTGGTGGAAGGGGCTTCAACCCGAATGGAGGGCCGTTTCAGATGTGGTTGGCCCTCTCGACTCCTCGCATCGTTTGGACTTCGTGGACGGTGCCGATTGGTCAGCGGTTAACAAACATGGTAGGAACGCTTTCTTTTCGGTGATGGCGACTCTCGTCTGGTGGGGTGTAGCGCTCTCCGCTCCATCCACGTCAGATGAAGGTTGGATGGCGGCCGTTCAGGATGTGGGATGGGTGCTCGCTGGTCTGATGGGAAACAGGTTCGTGTTTTACATCAATTACTGCCTTTAGAAGCTCATATATCTTGCTTTACTTCATAGCTCGCCATCGCCAATTCCAACCAGCACTTCACACGCGCGTGCCCCATCTATGTCAGTTTCTACCAACAGCTCGCGCAAGCGCAGGCGCTAGGCCTCCTGTTCCACATCGCGTGCTCACGCAATTGCCTGTTTCTCTACAATGAGTGTTCGGCCTTTGATTTTCTGATCTCTTCCTCTTTCTTGCCGGCTTCTTAAGCTTGGGCCTCTTTCTTGTAGTGGCTGATCTTTTTCAATTTCTTGAAGTTTGTATGATAACTGTCTTGGTGTACATATGTATATACTAAATATCAAGGTATATACATATGTAAAAAAAATCGGGTCGAAGTCAGGATACAGCTGTAAGTGATTAGGTCATGTGAAATGCATGGATGTTCAAGTCTAAGACGACAGGCTAATGTGAAATCTGTCGACGCCGAAGCGCATAACACAAACGCGAATGCATAGCTAGAAACAAGATATATCATGATGCCGCGTGAAAGGCAACAGACACGTGATGCGTTGTTGAAATTCAAGGAACGTCGAAACGTCGAACCATCGCTAGCATCAGCACCGCGACGCGTGTTGGAGGCCGTCGACACCAACGAGCGAAGTAGAGTCTAGTATGGTGCAATGTGAGAATGGAGGCGGAATGTCGATTGGGAAATAACAGGAATGTAAAATAAAATAAAACAAAAAAAGTGAAATAAAACAAACATAGCCGATGGGAGAACATAACTACGTGAAGGAAAACATACTAACGCGGATTCTGACAACGAGAACTAGTCACGACAGGTGCCGTTGATGCAGCTAGAGACATTTGATGGAAGGATGGAGTGCCAGCCCAAAATAGCACCACAGAGAACAAAGACTGATGGCAGGAACAGCTAGGAACAGGCCAACGGCTGGGCAACAACATATCTGCCCAATTTCGGACAATTGAAATCAATCAATACAAGCCACCGTAACATGGGAAGAGGATTTGGCGGGGTAATATGCCAAATGCCTAAAAATAGCTGCACAGAAATATCATTTTGATGGTTGAGCCACGCGGAAAACAATTGACCCCAAGAAATGAAATAAAACCTACACTAGGGTTATTATATAATGACCCAAAACAATGAAGAACAAATTCTCGATACATTTTTGGAATAGAATAAGGTCCTGCATAACTTTTGCTTTTGGGCAACTGGAGACATCCATGCCAGACGCAATAGAAATCAGTGGTCAGGTCCAGCACAATTTGGTCAATTCTTACAGCTAGGGCTGTGATGAAGGCCTGGTGTGTAGTTGGTGAAAAGAGCAGGCAGGTCAGGTTCACACTGGGAAGAGACAGAGGGAGGAGGATGAATGTCAAAGATGATGATTGGGGATGGAGCTGGCTAGGACAGAGCTTGAGTCTGATGCCAGATGGTGGAAAGGTACTTGCAACATCTGCATTGTCCTTCTGTGGTCCGGTCACAGTGGGCTTGAGTCAGCGAAGCACAGAGAAGCTTGATGTGTCAGAGTTATTCACGCAGAGCCAAGTTTCAGGGAGCTGAGAGTGTGGATGATGGTGTTATTTCAACCCAGGTTAAGTAGGTGGATTTGGGACTTGCAACATGCTGAGAGTTAGAAAGTCAGCTTAGACCCTGGATCATAACCATACCGGGGAGTGTCACAAGGGGCAAATGGCATTCATCGCCAGGTAAAAAGGTGGTAACCAGTAAATAACTATGTTAAATATTTGATTCTACATTTGTATCAGAAATGATCAGTTAAATAAAATAAATTTTTTCTTGCTTGTGATCTTTGTGGGAATGAGTGATAAAAATAAAATGTTGTTGCCAGAGTAGGAAGATAAAGATTGACCCTGATTTGCCATGGCAACAATGATGAGGGGATGATTTAATGTCGTTGACAGCTTGTCCTGACACAAGGAAACAGAAACAAAGAATTTAAATAATTGCAGGGGAATTAGACAACCCTTGCAGGCCAGCTCATCTAATTTCTTGGCACTTATTTAAATTCTTTGTTTCTGTTTCCTTGTGTCAGAATGAGCTGTCAACAACATTAAATCATTGCCTCATCATTGTTGCTGTGGCAAATCAGGGTCAATCTTTATCTTCCTACTCCGGCAACAACATTTTATTTTTATCACCCATTCCCACAAAGATCACAAGCAAGAAAAAATTTATTTTATTTAACTGATCATTTCTGATACAAATGTGGAATCAAATATTTAACATAGTTATTTACTGTTTATCACCTTTTTACCTGGCAATGAAAGCCATTTGCCCCTTGTGTGTACTTTTCCGCCATATGACCTTAGAGGTTCATATTCATGATAACCCTCGATATGATAATTGTTCGAGTACACATCCATGAAGCTCATTGTAGGCGTGTTGAAAAAATCTGGTTGTTGTTGGGTTGTTGATTCATTTAGGTGCGAGTATGCCAGAATGGAATGTAACGTCGTACCTTGATAGAATCACCTACAAGTATAAAAAATGTGAGTTGTAATATCCCTGAAGACTCCGGCTAGTTTCTCGATGGGAGCGATGACAATTGAGGAGAAGAGAGAGAGAGCTGGCAGCCAGTGATACTAATAGGTCATGTGACATGACCGTCTAAAACTAACATAAATCTGCGCGAACCCTCTTCCCAAATTGTCGGACGCCGATTGGTCGGGCGGGTCAAATAAAACCTCCGGATGTCATAACGAATGTGCAGATTATGGGTACAAAACCGATTAGCTCTCTACGTACTACTTGGTCTGAGGCTTTGCTGAGGCTAATATATTTTATAGATTGGAGTCCGCCGCCGCGCCGCCACTGGCAGTTATCGTACAGAAAGAGTAAGCTCTGCCGCCGTCGGTAAATATAAAGTCTGCGTGCTGGAGTATGTAGGGTACTGCGATTCCTCCGTACAGCTGACCACTGCCACGAGAATCACCTCGATCGTCCTCCTCAATATCACTGCCCACCCAAAAAAAACGCATACGCAGCGGCTCACCTCACATTGTCGGGCGAAACACTATACTCAGGCGGTAAGTCTTGATCACCATCACGGCCGTTCTCCTTCCTACCAGCAGTCACAACTCCCTCCGACGCACTCGCGCTTCTAGCCAACCCCAGGTGGTCTCCAATGACGAATGGTGTGATATCACTGGAACGTCCTGCGAGTGCGTGAGACATATCCAGCTGTGGTGGAGAGAGAGAATCCGGAAGAGGGAGGTTTTTCTTCCGGCGTCGTCTCCTGCGGGCGAAGAAGCAAGCGAAGAGTATGAGTGAGATGATCATGGACGCGGCGACCGAGCCGCCGATTGCGGCGCCTATTAGGGATATTTGAGGCGTTAACGATGTTGTTGAAGTTGTGGAGGGACGGGTTGTAGTTGACTCTGGTTCGGAAGATGTTTGACTCGGTGTTAATGTTGTGGAGGGACGGGTTGAACTCGAAGAAATGGGCATGTTCAAGCTAGAGGAGGTGCTAGACCCCGGATCTGGCGACTCAATTTGGAAATAATCAAGAGACAAATAGCCGTTGTTCGCCACATTAGTGATCACCAATGTATGCAGTAGCCCCGACGCCAGCCCTGTAGCATAGAAGAACAATTGCTGGTACTGGATCTTTGTTAGTTGTTGTGCGGCGAATTGGTAGGGGACACCAGAGTCAATGGTGTAGTTCGATATGGGCTGGGCGCCGGTCGGTGTGATTGTGCCGTAGACGCTTATGCTTGTTCCTATACACGAGTCCCAAGTAATTGTATAAGCGTGCAAAATTAAACTAACCAGCAGGCTGGAGAGGGGTGAAGCAAAAAAAGGCGTACATACCATTAAAATTTAATGACGCGCTATCCCCAATGGAACCGGTGATCGTGGAGGTGTTGAGGTGCTCGAATTCACTACCAGTGGCCAAGATCCATGCACCAGAGTATTGTATCGCGGGGTTTCGGTCGTCAACTATGGTTTCGACAGCATCGCTCATTGACGAAGGCCTGGCGTGTAGTTGGTGAAAAGAGCAGGCGGGCCAGGTTCACGCTGGGAAGGGAAAGAGGGAGGGGGATGAATGTCGAAGATGATGATTGGGGATGGAGCTTTTTAGGACAGCCCTTGAGTCTGATGCCAGATGGTCGAAAGGCACTCGCAACATCTGTACCGTCCTTCTGTGGTCCGGTCGCGGTGGGCTTGAGTCAGCTAAGCACGGAGAAGCTTGATGCGTCGGAGTTATTCAGGCAGAACCAAGTTTCGGGGAGCTGAGCGTGTGGATGATGGTGTTGTTCCAACCCAGGTTACATAGGTGGATTTGGGACTTGCAACATGCTGAGAGTTAGCGTAAGTGAACTTTGACCCTGGATCGTAACCCTACTTGAGAGTGTATTTTTCCGTAATATCAGATATGACCACAGAGGTTCACATTCTTGATAGCCATGGATACCGTGTTGGACTGGAAAGCACCCAATCCGCCCTGCCAGTGAGAAGGGGAATGCATGTAGAAGAGGTTAAATTAGAGTCTTTATATAAAATCAGAATTACCTACCGGACATCCTCTTTATAATGCACACAATCAACACCTCAACTTGGTTACAACAAACCCACCATCATTTCTGCATTATTGTGTGAAGAGGGGATACTAGGCAATGTTTATAAGAATAGATTGCGAGCGGAAAAAGAGTGCGAAAGGGCAAAGAGCGGGGGGAGCCTTCTGGCGCCGAGCAGGATTATCGTACGGCTGATCATTGTTTTGGCACGCATACATGAAGCTCATTGTACGCGTATTGAAAAAATCTTCATCTGGCAATGTAGGTCGCGGGTATGCCAGAACGGAATGTAACGTCGTCCCTTTATGGAATCACCTATATATATATAAAGTGAGTTGTAATATCCCTGAAGACTCCGGCTAGTTTCTGGCTCAGGGAGGGCCCATAACCTCAGGCTGTGAGACCCTCGACGCAGAACATAGCCTGTCGGAGATGGGAGCGATGACAACTGAGGAGAAGATCAGTTGCATTGGCGGCCGTAAGCACAACGACTCGTCCGGTCGTCGCGGCGAAGTTGGGTGAGTTCCAGAGAAGTGCGATATGTGATGATGGACAAGTTATCTCGTTGATTGGGTATGATGCGCAGGTCGGTGTATGGAACCAACGGATGCAGCAGACCAGCTCCAGAGAAGGGCGATATATCATGATGGACAAGTTATCTCGTCGATTGGGTGTGATGCGCAGGTCGGTGTATGGGACCAACGGATGCAGCAGACCAGCTAGTTGTCGAGGAAGTAAATTGATTGTTGACAGTTGAACGTTGATGATGAAGATGGTCAGGATCAAAGAAGTCCTCGCGAGCTGTTACACTGGCAATCCGACTTGGGTCAATTACAGAGGGCGGTGAATGATGATGATAATGCAAGCTTCAGGGGGGGGAACCTGAGGCTTCAGCGAGTCTGCGTGATGCACATCCAATCGCAGAGTAGAATGAGCTGCGTGAGTACTGACAAGCCCTGGGACGAATCGGAGTTGTGCTCACAATGGGCCGCATCAAGTCCGGATGCAGCAGACAAGCGATCGATTTAGTAGGAAAGGTGTTAGTATGGTAGTATTTGAGAGTTGTCGGTGCACGTCACTGCCATGAGAAAGATTTTTTGGCATGGAGTCATAACTACATATATGTGATCAAGCCGGAGCGACGTCCGCATGACTCCCCACTACCCTACCTCATTGCCTCACGTCCGCGCAGCACCAGGGACGGTCCTCCTCTCCCTACGTTGTCCTGCTCCGCGCTCCGGAACGGCAGTAACGGGTACAACGACGTTAACGGGGATGCTATCAAAGTTGAGGGAATCCAACAGCGCCTAAAAAAAAACCATCCCCCAAGTCCATCATCAGTTGCTCACTCGAAGGGGAAGGGGGAAAGGGAAAAGAAGGACCTTGGTATCAGGATCGACCTCCAACCCCGTCGCACTCGTATCCAAAGCAGACGTTTCGGGGACGTAGTTGTCCTTTCGCTCACGTTCTTCTTCTTGGAGCTTGAAGGAGATGCCGCGGACGGGACCGCGCTGGATGCGCTTCATGAGATGGGTGGTGAACCCGGATATTTTGTTGCGGAGGCGTTTGGATGGGACGACTGCCTGTTTTGGATGGGTGAGTGAAGTGGATGGAGGAGAGGAAAGTGCAGAGAGACGGACGACTTCATCGATGATCCGCTTATTGGTGTGAAAATCAAGCGTAAGGCGGGGGTAGCTGTGCGTTAAAGTGATTATTAGCATCTTTATGTCCTCATTTGCCAAGGGTACATACTATTTTTCTATCAACACTCGGGAAGCCCTCTTGGTTGTTTTAGTTCGAACGCGGCCCTACGTTGGTTCGTGTTCTCTTTAGCATCATATCCCTCGTAACAGGTGTGGGGAGACGTACCATTCCGATAGCGAATGTCTTGTCTTGAGAGGAAAGTGTTGACGACGACGACGACGATGCTTGCGCCTGGTGAGGAACTGGATGGAGAGCACGGGATTTCCCGGTGTGGCTTGGGTGACTGTACAGTTGATCAAGCCACTTGATTACGTACACTTTCAGCTGAAAGTTTGCTCTCGTCGTCTTCAAGCTCCCGCCTCCCCGTCGTTGACTGCTCAAGAACCCAAGGTAACTCCCCACCCACTTAATCCCCGAATCGTCTTTTCCTTCATTCGACACCCGTTTGACTCGAGCTTTCCGTAGCTCGACACTCACTCGGGTTATTCGCTTTGCTTACCCATTTCTCCAGCAAAACTCGAAATAAAATAAAATGGTTCGCGTATCCGTCCTCGTACGTACCCTTCCCATTGTTTTGGGGAAATTCTAATGGTGAAATGGGAATATAGAACGACTGCCTAAACAACATCGTCAACGCCGAACGCCGTGGAAAACGCCAGGTTCTGATTAGACCTTCGTCCAAGGTTGTTGTCAAGTTTTTGAGTGTTATGCAGCGTCATGGTGGGTCGTCGTTACTCCCTCCCTGTTCTTTTTGTCTTCCGTCCTCCCTTCCCTTGGTATCATTCTGTTCCGTCTGGTTTTTATACTCAGTTCATCCCTTTTCCCTTTACCGCTCTCTCCCATCTTCGTTTGTGTTGTCCCACTCACTTCATCCAACACCAACACCTCGGCGCGATAACTACGATTGGCGCGATTCGCCTCCACGCGTATCTCGTTTTAACGCGCCGAAAAATCGATATCTCTCATAACCAAACAACTTCTTTCTGCCCTGTCGAGAGAAACGAGTTCACGGAGGAGATTACATTCTTTTCTTTTCTTCTTTTTCTTTCGCTTTCCCCATCCTCGCCTTCTTCTTGTATTCCTTGCCCCCACCCATTCTTCTCACCACTTTAGTTCCCTTACAAAACACCTACTAACCCCTCTGTATAGGCTACATAGGTGAATTCGAAATCATCGACGACCACCGTGCCGGCAAAATCGTCATCCAGCTCAACGGCCGACTGAACAAAACGGGCGTCATCTCCCCCCGGTTTAACATCCAACACACCCAGATTGAGAGTTGGGTCAATTTGTTGTTGCCTGCTAGAGGGTTTGGGATTATCATTCTTGTGAGTTTTTTTTTTGGGGTGGGATGGACGTGGACTCGCGTGTACCCGGATGGGGTTAAATTGTCTTCGTTTTTGCATTAGCCCCATTCTTGATTGCATCCCTTCACTTCCTCCTTGCTCCTATCACCTCTCACCTCTTCCCTCATGAATACATTCTAACTCTTTTCTCTCCTTTTTTCAGACAACCTCCTCTGGGATCCTCGACCACGAAGAAGCGCGTCGCAAGAACGTCGGTGGAAAACTCTTGGGCTACGTGTACTGATTGATCGACTTAGGGGGTTGTACCTAGATACTTTTGTATATGTTCTGAGTGTTATGCATCGTGGTCGCACTTTTTCTTTTGTCTCTTTTCATACGACGTCCTTCTCGACCCGAGAGTATGGTGTTTGTGTATGAAATCATGATGTCCACCTCATGGTAGTTCAACGTGGGCTCTTGGCACAGGAGTAGCGCGCACGCTTTGCATTATTAACGATGAAAATACGAGTGCGTGAGGTCGTGGGTTCAAATCCCACAGTGTCCACTATCTAGGCCCATTGTTGTTTTATTCACTATTAGTAGCCTTGGTCCTGTAAAATCAAATCCATTGAAATCGCATGCAACTTACACAGATGTATAGCACATACAGGGAAGGTTGCAACTAGGATTTGACTTGGGGGGGTGCGTGTTCGAAACTAAGTATAGCGAAGTGCGTGTGTTTTCGACTGGGTTGTACCATAAAGCGCTGGCAGAGAAATACTTACTTAAAACATACAACCCATGATTTAATAGACAAACGCCGCACCTTGTGAAAGTTGTCGTTGTGCCGAACAAATCTGTTGTTTGACGAACATCTTCATCAATGTCAACGACAAGGACCACCTTCTCTCCCCTGCCAGGTCTTTCCCGCGCCTTTCCTTGCTTGAGTCGACGGCAGATGTGCATGCGTTTGTTATATGCAATGCACGAGAGCCAGAAATCGAGGTGAGCGGGTTTCTTCCAAGTTCAAGCTATCGACGAGCTGAAAATGCAAGGGGGTCCTAGGATTCAAAAAAAGTACCTGGGGTCGATTTTTTTTTTAAGCGGTCACCAGCTTGACCTACCTACCTACGTAATCAGGCACATGTCTATATATAGTAACATGACATCATTCACGTGATCATTCTCATGATTGCCTCACAGTTCACAAACCTAATTTCATAGACACCTTCCAATGAGACACAATGTAGGTGATACTAAGTACCTTAAAACAATTTTCCTGAGAGGCCATATGTCACTCTTTATATCAAGAATTGGTTTCTTTCAATCAATGTCTGTAAGTAGTACTAAAATGTTATAAGTGTCATTTAGGTTGATGCTGTTAATAATAGTACTGTACTATTTTGACCAAGTGTTCACAATCTCAGGAAAATTTCATGCCAAGATGGCTGAAATTTTTTCTTTTGACTTAAGATGAATAAAGATTTTTTTTTTTCAATGTAATGTGTGAGTAAACACTTGGTTGAAATATTACAGTATACTGAACCAGTCCTTAGCATTTGTGATCTGGCCAAAGATATAGCATTGTAGTTGACCTTGAGATGAGAAAAAAGATTGAATAAACATTATATTATCATATATGTTAGATTAGCTATACGAAGATAGAGTAGACTCAGTGTTTGCGCGGGGTAGCCAAACGACTATGGATTCACCTATACAAAGATAGAGTAGACTACAGGTGAATCAGTAAAGTAAAATAGAAGATAAGTAAAGGATAATCACCTCAGTGTTTGCGCGGGGTAGCCAAACGACTGAGGTGCGAGTACGTAGAGTATAGTATTTAAATACACTACGGAGTAACTAAAGGCACACAATATATCTGGACGTGTGCAAGGTACGTATCATGAGTGATAAGAAATATGAAATATAATAGAACATGTGAGTAAGGGAATTTCTCCAAGAATATGGAGAGGGGAAAAGAGATCTCCGAGGACTTCGTCACCTTGTAATTCCAACACTCCCC
>KN838740.1:19406-45955 GCA_000827195.1 Laccaria amethystina LaAM-08-1
CAAACGACTATGGATTCACCTATACGAAGATAGAGTAGACTACAGGTGAATCAGTAAAGTAAAATAGAAGATAAGTAAAGGATAATCACCTCAGTGTTTGCGCGGGGTAGCCAAACGACTGAGGTGCGAGTACGTAGAGTATAGTATTTAAATACACTACGGAGTAACTAAAGGCACGCAATATATCTGGACGCGTGCAAGGTACGTATCACGAGTGATAAGAAATATGAAATATAATAGAACATGTGAGTAAGGGAATTTCTCCGAGAATATGGAGAGGGGAAAAGAGATCTCCGAGGACTTCGTCACCTTGTAATTCCAACAGATACAGGGTGCAGGCTGGGGTGCCATCAAAGCCCTCGACCTTCCGAAGATGCCTTTGTTGCGAGGCAACGTTACGCGGAGGCGTTATTGACTTGAACAAGATACGGCTGATAGATCTGTCATTGGAGTAGATGGGATTGATGGATTTCAGTGCATTGTCTTTCAAGTATATTCGATGGTAGACTGATAATCTAATGAGTCGAGGAAGATAGATTTAAATGGAGGACGGTTAGCACCGTAATGATTTCCTCCTTCTGATATCTGTGACATTGCTCGTCATCAACAAGCGGTATCGCACAACAAGCACGCGTGGACTCACAGGTTCAATTCCTCCCCGACCATCCAACTGAGACGATGCCCTTCCACGAACGCTCATAGTATCGCGACTTCAAAGATGAATGTGGGTATGAGTGGGTGAATGATAGGTAGGTTGAAGACGGCCTTGCCAGGTCCATGAACAATTGGGCGGTGCCTTAGTGCAGTGCTGGGGCTGCGTCGCTCGTGTCTAGTTCCCAATCGATATCGAAGCTTCTCTATCAAGCCTTTTGAAGACCTTGACGCGGAAGGAGACAGGGAAGCGACATATGAAATTAGACGGGTGAGATCAGGTCAATGAACCGAGATTTCAACGATGATCCCAATCTCTGCGAGAAATGGCGGGATCTGGAAAGATGTCGGAACGGATAAATTGAAATAGAGCGAGCCTTGATGAAAAGCATGGCAACCCGAAAGGTATCGTCCACCGCACCAAGACAAACAGTGGGTAAGACCATGAAAGTGAAGCCCTAAACAAGCGTCGTACGTCGAATAGTCACCTGAGGGAATTTGAAATTCGAAAAGGAAAGTTTGAGGAGCCATACATTCCGGTTGCTCTGGCATCCCTTCGCCAACCTTTCCCGTTATATGTGCTATGTGAAGCTAAAGCACTTTAATTTCTCCGCCCCGCGGCATTGACCATTGAAGGAGTGTAGGGCGCTGATCCCCATTATCGCCCCACAGAGACATGCCTTTTTCTGTTCGAAAGTCCGTTGCGCTTCTTTTGCGTACAAAGGGTCCGCCCTTTCGAATTTGGTAAGGAAGTTAGCCTAGGTAGGGACAGGATGTGATTGAGTCGCACCGTATGCAACGGGCGACAGCGAGCGGGAAATGCGACGTTGAGTTATGAGACGTTGGTTGTAATCCGCGGACATGCAAGACAACGGGGAGAGTATGTGGGAGTGTCTTGCCAAAGAGTGGTATATGCATATATGCACGGCTACAAACTTTACGGTCAGCCTGAACACTCGGACTAATCAGAAGTCGCGTACCTTTATGTAGTACCATGAAACCCCATGAAGACGACCAGGTCAAGGTATCGGGGAGAGGGGAAGACCTGTGAACCCATGTAGGTCTGCGAACAGCAGTGTCCGCCCTGAGACCTCTCAATAGGAGAGATTTACCGCTTCCCACATTCCCGTCCTCGCTAGTTATCGCGGTTTTCGATGGATGCCGAAGGGCGTGACGTGTAGAGCGCGTAGGAGTTTGCAATCGCTGTGAGGAGGTCCAGGGTGTGGTTGAGATAGGAGAAGCGAGAGAAGTGGAGGCGAGGAGGGGAAGAGTGCTCACCTCGTCCTCTATGGCACCGTATGCAATGCATCAACCCATTCACCTAATTGAACGGTGAGTATTATACACTTCGCGAGATGCGGTTATTCCCTAACTCATGATTCGCGTTAGTTAGTCATCTACTACAGTGACGAACTAAACACAACGCACTTGCTTTGATGGTCAATGACGGTGACCTTCCAGTGAACTCCTCATGCGATCTCACGTCCCACCGACAGGGACAGCCGAAGGGCGTGAATAACCACGGGCAAGTCATTCAGCGCCTTCAAATGGCGGTTGGGCCTCTTCACAGGCGAGAGGGGCATTTCGTTTTGGTTGGGGTTGTGTCGGGAGGAAGACATGAAAGCAGACCTGGCGTAGCGGAGGTGACACATAATTATAGAGAAATTGGTCCAGGCGTGGGAATGACTTGGGATTCACCGCTCCTCCCCAATGCCAAGGCCGACGATGAAACAAAAACCGGAAAAAGACGAGCTCTCAAGCGAATCACAAAAACCCGTCGGACGTGGAAGCCTGAAGGTGCGTTGGCTCAACTGCATGAAACTTGTAATTATGTAACATGGACACCGTCGTTTGTAGACCCATCATATCCTATACTCCATGGCCTATTCATGCGTAGAACGAACAGTCAGTATCCTACTCGCAGGTCGCCTTAAGCTTCACACTATAAATACCAGAAGGACTGATATTTCTAGTCTCCACATGTGGGTGTTTATGCATTTTGCCTATAGAGGGCGAGTTATTGAAGACTCTCATCCAAGAACGCTCTAGCCGCATTCACACAGATCATCGCCATCGCCGACAGTCCCAATGGGACGAATATCAGGTCCAAACCGAAACCCACCTTCCCCCGCGAAGCGAACGTCCTGCACGTATGAAGCGCCTGACGCCCTTCTCCCTTTTTTCCCCCCAGTCCCAGGACCTCTTCGAAAGACCTAATGCATAACAAATCACCTCCGTCAGAAGATGCGTTGACCGAACTTCCGATTCTACAGGTAGTTATGGATCAAGAGGGCGATGTGGATGGGTTGACGGAATGTTCTTCCGATTCTGTGAGGCTTCTTGGAATTGACACCGTCGTTTGTTTTCAAATAGACCGATATCCTCCGGTCCAAGTTCACCCCTACCGCGGCCCGCTCATAAAAGACATAGATGACGATATAGCTTGGCAGGCCGTCCCCATGTTACTAGATGGATAGAGGCGCATGGGATCTGTTGTTCGCTTGCGTGGAGGTGTGCCATACCTTTTGGTTTGAAAAAGAGTTCTGGTTGACATCGTCTTTCGTAGAGTATTAGGCGCACAACCCCCTTGTACGCAGTGTCCCGACTTCTTATGTCATCTCCCACATGGACGTCGATTCTCGTACCCGACTTGTGCATGCAAGAGAATCAGAACCCACGTCGCCTGTCCAATTTTTACTACGGTGTATTCATGTATCATCCTTCAAGTCACCCGTGCTGATGATTTTATTCTTCTTCCAGCTTCCTTTCCTTCCGCTCGGAGTCGTGGTCGCGTATAAACACCATCCCACATCCCGTCTGATCAGCTCCCCCAACCTTCCTGTATCAACCATGTACCGCATCCTTCTTGTGTTTTCTCCGTTTTTCACTAATAAAGCTTCGATAAAGCTTCGATAATAGTCTGTCAGAATCATCGTTACTCGGGAATGTATAGCGCAAAAGCACCATGTATAGTGTTCAATCGTTACCGGTGTGTAGATGCAGCATGTACCCGACCAAAGGCTGAGGCTGATGTGTCCCGTTGACTATAGAGGTCTCGATGACGGGAGTTACCAGCTCGCCTTCGATCACTTTGTTCAGCTTTATCCAAAGAAGTCTGCTACCATATCGTCTGTCCCCCTCCGGATCCGTTCAAGCATTCAACTCGCTTCTACTATCTAGAACTTATAAAATGCTAGGTGCTAAACGGCCAAATGGACTCTCTGGGTGTTCTTTCCTCTAGTCCACATCTACCTTGAATTCTCAGGGGTTAGAGCGGAATTGAGCAAGCAATGCCCAGTTCGCTGAGCCGTACCAAGTCAAGGGTCATTCGGGGCTGTTCGGATATCGAGCTTCAGTTTAATTAGCTGAGCGTCGAATGTGGGCTAATATTTTGAAGTCGAGACGGCTTCCCCACTTCGGACATCTAGTTAAAATACCGCTCTTCTTTGCACGGCATGGCTGTCAATCCACCCTTGAAGTTAAACCGCTTATTCATTGGGATAGTTCGTTCTGTCAAAATTACAAGAAAGACGGCCTCTTCGGTTTACCGTGAGTTCGGCCTAGAAGGAACATCTCTTCTATATACCTTGTCTCGCTTCAACCATTCCAATGTCAAAAGGTTGGTTGGACATTTTCCATCCGTCTCATCCGGAAAGTTATAAATGTATAAAAAGCAGAATGTGCATGGTTGAACTCCAGCCTCTTTCACAATCCAACCGGTGAGCATTCCTTCCTACGCAACGCTACCCCTGCTAATAAATTTCCAATTTTGTTGCTATCGTACACTAGAACAACAAGAAGGCCTTCGGCATCGCTATCCCCATCGCTATCTCCGTTTTAATCAACGGATCTTCCGCACTCCAGTGGTCCAAATGCTAGGTACCGGGATCCTGGGACTCCAAGGCCAGTTCAAATTATTGTTGTAGGTACATCACATCACGGGCAACGATATTCAAGGAGGACGCTCTTGGTTTGGGTCGACGGAAAGGACCGGCGTGTTGTAAGGGGTGATAAGGAGGCGGACGAGTATAAGAGGTGCTCTGATTATGGTTATTGCATGTGAACTGGTCGGAAGGTAGTATTTATCGTTCGGGGAGTGTGGTGTGAACCTACCAAAAGAATCTGAATGTATATCTTTACACCAACATCATGGAACCTCAGTTGGAAGTGTTCTGGATACAGAAAAATGAGCTCACAGCAACACCAATACTGACAAATTTCGTACAACGGTAGATGTAAACTTGCGGTGCAGGTTAAATTTTATCTGATGTTGTTTGGATGTTTTTTTGAGTGAGATATTAGCTGGTCAAAAGTGTATCAAATTATGGTGGCGTATCATTGGCTGGTGGACGATTATATGTCAAAAACATACTCAATCAGGCAATAGGTTACATTTTTCAAGTTTCTATGGGCGACGACGCTTCAGTCGCATTTGACTCGCATGTCCATCATGATACAAGTGGTGTCGAGACCAAGGGGGCCCAAGGACCTTAAAAATTACACGGGGTCGGTAAATTTTTTTAAGCACTTGTAGGTGACCCCCCCCCCCTCCCCACCTTCCTAAAATGGATATGTCGCACCGAAAAGGGTAAAAGTTCCAAGAAAAACATGTTACATGTGGTTCACATACACGAGGAAATGAAGAAAAATTTTACTTGCGCCGCTTCTTTGAGCGCGCATCACTCTCGAAACGCCAATTTTTCGGAGCAAGCATCCCAAAGGAAACCATTTAAGAGAACATAAATATTAGTATGAGAAAATGCAGAACTTAACGGAACTGGTTAGAAGTTACCCATGATTTTCGCAGCCTTCTGAATCATATCCACATCGTAACACAGTGTTTGAACCAATAACCTGCTCCTGAACCTCAACTCGAGACCCACAGACGCAGACAAAGAGTTCTGTAGACTGTCATGTCGCGAGTTCAGAAAATGCGTCTTCGACGAGATGGAATGGCATCCACTATGAAATGTATTTCATTTATCGTAACCAATTCGGTCGCTTCCAGATCTGAAATTAAAAGATAAATTACATCCGAGTCCACACAATGACGAATAGATTCCATTTTTTTTGCCTGGTACAGTGTGCTAAGGTCTTCGAGTGAAGCTGAACGTCTGTCTCGATGGCCCATACGTCCGCCCGTTGCCATAGGGCTTCAAAAATAGAAATTTAATCTAAATTTAGTAAAAATTTTTAAGCCCTCGGAAGCCTCCCCCCCCCAGACCCCCGGTCCGGCATTCAAATCCCGGGGCCCCCTTGGTCGAGACTAAATTTTCGGCTATCTAAGTTTTTGATTTCAATCGATTCAACCGTTTGTAATGCCCTTTACTTTCGGACTATTTCATACAAGTATGCGGTGTAACCTAGCAATAAATGAGATAATTGCGCATAGTGAAGAGTTTCGGATCCTCGTGACCAGAAATGTCATGTCACAACACAGACAAATAGCGCTCGCAACACGCAAATCCAATGCAAATGACTGTAAGACCCGCGCCTACGGCACGGGTCACGGCTCATAGGGATCCGAATATCGCTGACCACCTATCACCACTCCATCACCTCAACTGAGCAACTTAAGCGCTTATAAATTAGTGCTGATTCTCAACACCCAGGACTTACGACTCACTTTGCGAATGTCCGTCGCTACGCCTCCCGAATCTGTCCAAGCTCTACTAAGTGAGGCGGAGAGGTAAGACGCTTATTCAGCCGACCAGAGTCAGTCTCATTTCCTACTCAATTTAGTACATTGTTATCGATGGGGCCCATCACTACCAACGGAAATGACATTGAAGATAACCAACGCACCCCGATTTCTGGAATCTTAAAGAACAAGGATGTCCTTTGTGCGATCTTCGAGGCCTTTGGCTTGGAGCTAGGTATCAACGGTGAAATGAACGATGGTCGTCGGATTAAGAAAGACCTGAAGTTAGCCGCACTCACCTGTAGCGCATTCTTTGGACCAGCATCAGACTGCCTGTGGCGCATCATGGAGTCTTTTATGCCTCTGTTAAACCTGATTCCTTCTTTCAAGGAAATCGATGGATTATATGTAAGCCTTTGGCTGCCGATTTTACCTCGTTCGATAACCCTGTTATTAATCTTGGTAGGCGATTAGGGGGCCGGTGGACTGGCGGCGCCTTGACTACTACTCTCAGAAAGTTAGATCATTTGTTCTGAGGCCTGATCCTGGTCGGCCGAATATCGCGGGATACACATACGCTCAAATTTTAAACCTTCGACTTCGTCCATTTTTTCCTGTTTTACGCAAGGCCTACATCCCTTCCTTTGAGGGCGACACTTTAAACTTGTCTTCCCTTTTCTTCCTTCAGGTATCGACCCTCCAACAACTTTTGATCCGGAATATCGTGGATGCGACCTTTATGGAGTCCTTCATCTCTTCTGCAGCGGGAACGTCGCCTCATTTACAGTATCTCCATCTCGAAGGGTGCTGTACAAGCTCTACATTGGCAGCGATCATAAACATTCATAACCTGACATCGCTAACACTCGTTTTGCGAGACGTCTCTTTTGATCCTTACATCGTGAGGACCATGTCGAATCTTACATGTCTAACAGAACTCGTTATGGACTTTCAAGGGTGTCCACGCATTAACCTGGATAACTCTGATGCTAAAATTGTCAAAGGACAAGGTGCCCCTTTTCAGAGCCTTCAAATTTTTCGATGCACGGGTTTTGCCCGTCCCCTCTCGGTCATCTTACAATTCATGATTGAAGCTCCTCTCCGCATTATAGACTTCAGCATCTGTGAAACGCCTCATTTGGAAGCGGATATGACCGCTTGCATCGAGGCCGTGGGGACTTTGAAATATTTGAAGATTATCCGGGTCGTGAATAGCCCGGGAGGAGGCGAGTTTGATACCCGTTTGGCCGTACTGCTACCCCTTGGACATTTAAAGCTTCAGGTTCTCAAGGTCACGGGCTTTCACTTAGAGGCCTGCAGTAGCACTCTCAAAAGATTGACGATTTGGCATAACAAGTCTGGCTGGAGGTACTTAACTTGTCTGCATCTTCCCATTGATAGAAGAGATCCGCTCCTTTGGGGAAACATAACACTCAATGACTTGACCTGTTTTGTGACGATCTGCCCCACACTCGAGGAGTTAAAATTCTTTGTAAACCTATCCGAAGTTCCTTCCCCTCCTGATCGTACAACAAACCACCCCCTAAAACGCCTCATCATTGGTAGCCGCCTGGGGAAGTGGACGCTTGGAGATATGATCAGCATAGCTCGATTCATTGATAAGCTTTTCCCCCGTCTTGAACAATTACAAGGCTATGCAGTGGAAGGCTTGCAACATGATTCAGATTCCAACTGGACACAGATTGAGAGTATCATCCTCTCGTACCAAGCTGTCAGGGGGGAGACTAGAAAGCTGTGCAATGAAAGCATGAAGAGTACGCTCCATCTTTCTCCTGGTTTTCAGGAATCAACATTCATCTTATATATTTAGAAGAATTGCAACGTTTGAATAAATCAAAATAAGGAGATTTTGTGAGTCATTAAACTCTTACGACAATTAGCAAACTTCAATCGCGAATTCCTCCTCAAGCTTGCCTTCTTAGAAGATGAAAATATGACCAGAATCGAATAGGGCGCAAAATACTCAATGGAATGTGTAATGTTCGTTGGTGTGGAGAGGTGGTCTGGATTGTCTAAATATGCGGGCTTTATTTTTATCCTGTCACGTATGAAAGTTTTTCTTTTTTTTCTGTTGGAATGCAGAATGATAGATTCAATCGCTAGGCTTGTATCGCGGCGTTGTTAGTGAGAATGGACATAGTGCTTGATGGAAAACTCCAGAAGATTATTGGTTTCCCTTCGAATGCGAAACCCGAAAGGGCAACTCTCAACTCTCCTGTAAGTCGGTTAAGCACAATTCCCCGAGTCTACTCACTCTCCGTGCACGCGCTCTCTAATACTTTCAAAGGTCACTCAACACGATGTCGAAATTTATAAGGATAAGCTACCTTGATTATCGTCGACAGAAGTCTCCCGTTATCACTTCAATGTTCAAGGCAGAACTGCCACGACAACTCATACGACGACCGCCTCCGGAGCACGGCACTCAGCTGTGATCGTAACTCTCATCCTTCCCTCGCGCGCCAATGACCCAGTACATTCACACGAGTGAAGTCCTTTCTCTTCTCATACATATATACTGTTGGCGTGATTGGAATCAAAACTTTGACAACAAAGAAGTGGGCATTTACATCTGTCCACAAAGAGCGGCAAAATCTGGAAAGTTGTATAGAATAAAGGCTGCAAGACGCTGAAAAAAGATCAACGAATTGGCTCTGACAGGAAAAAAGCGCGTACCGTGAAGTTGCTTGTGAGGTCATTCAGGAAATGATTTCGATTCCGCCTTCCGCGTCGCCACGGATCGCTTCTTGACCTCCGGAGTATCTACCGCCAGAGCCATCGGTTCGAGTTCGGAGGAACTCGATCCGGGACCTCGGGGTGGGAGACGGGCCAAGTCCTCCGCGGGCGCGTTCACCGACCAAGAGAGATACAAGGTACAGGCTAGGGTGCTGGTGAGACAACGTTACGCGGAGGCGTCATTGACTTGGACAAGATACGGCTGATAGATCTACCATTGGAGTGGATGGATTTGATGGATTTCAGTGCATTGTCTTTCAAGTATATTCGATAGTAGACTGCGAATCTAATATGAGTCAAGGAATATAGATCCAAATGGAGGATGGTTCGCACGGTAATGATTTCCTCCTTCCAATATTTATGTCGTTGCTCGTCATCAGCGAGCGATATCGCACAACAAGCACGCGTGGACTCACAGGTTCAATTCCTCCCCGACCATCCAACTGAGACGATGCTCTTCCGCGAACGCTCATAGTATCACGACTTCAAAGATGAATGTGGGTATGAGTGTGTGAATGATAGGTGGTTTGAAGACGCCCGTGTCAGCTCCATAAGCAATTGAGCGGTGCTTTAGTGCGTGTGCTGAGGCTGGGTTGCTCTTGTTCAGTTTCCCAATCGAAACTCTATCAAGCTAAGTCCTTGAAGACCTTGATGCTGGAGGAGGGAAGCGACAGATAGAATTAGAAGGGTGAGATAAGGTCAATGAACAAGGATTTAAACGATGATCCCAATCTCTACGAGGCATGGCGGAATCTGGAAGGATGTCGGCATGGAGAAATAAAAATAAAACGAACCTTGAGGAAAAGCGTGGCAACCGGGAAGGTATAGTCATAAGACCATGAAAGTGAAGCCCTTGAAAAATAACCGTACGTCGAATAGCCACCTCTGTGATAGTATATACATCTGTACCGGCAGGCATCTAATCTGAGGGAATTTGAAATTCGAAAAGGAAAGTTTGAGGAGCTATACATTGCGGTTCCTCTGGCATCCCTTCGCCCATTATATATGCTACGTGAAGCTAAGACACTTGTATTTCTCCGCCCCGCGGCGTTGTCCATTTTGTTGAGGAAGGGGCGTGGGGCTCTGGTCAGCCCTTTCACATTGTTTCCCTAGAGAAACATATGTTTTCCCGTTCGAAAGTCCGTTACACTTCTTTCGCGTATACAGGGTCCGCCCTTCAGGTAAGGAGGTTAACCTGGGTAGGAAAAGATGTGATTAGGCCGCACTGTACAGCGGGCGATGAGGGGGATATGCGGTGTTGAGTATGAGAAGTTGGTTGTAATGCGCGGACATGCAAGACAACGGGGAGATGGGTAGGCGGGAGTGGCTTGAGTGGGACGCATATATGCACGGCTACAAATTTTACCGTCAGTCTGAAAACTCGGACTAATAGAAGTCACGTACCTCTAGGCGTTTAGTCGAGCACCGTTCCAGCCTTACAGCGTCATGAAACACCAGGAAGACGACCAGCAATCGGGGCGAAGGGAAGTCCTGTGAAGCCGCCCGCATATATGTAGGCCAATGAACAGCGGTGTCTGCCCTGAGACCCTCTCAATAGGAGAGATTTACCGCTTCCCACATTCCGAACCTCGCCATTTATCGCGGTTTTGGATGGATGGCCATAGACGCGACGTGGAGACCGCGTGGGAGTTTTCGATTGCTATGAGCAGGTCCGGGGCGTGGTTAAGATAGGAAAAGCGAGATAAGAGGAGGCGAGGCGGGGAAGAATGCTCACCTCGTCATCTACGGCACCGGATGCAATGCACTAACCCATTCGCCCATTTGAACGGTGAGTACCGTACACGTCGCGAGATGCGGTTACTCCCTAACGCCTAACTCCTCATTCGCGTTAGTCATCTACTGCAGCAACGAACTAAACACAACCTACTTGTTTTGATGGTATATGACGATGCCCTTCCGGTGTGTTGAAATTGGTCCAGGCGTGGGAATTATTCAGGATCCGCCGCTACTCGATGGATTAAACGAGCCCTTAGACTCGGTCACTCGGACGTAAAAGGTATGTTCGCTCAACACCGTCGTTTGTAGACTCATATCCTACACTCCACAGCCTATTCATACTTAGAAGGAACGGTTACTATTCAACTCGCAGGCCGCCTTACGCTTCACATTATAATTACCAGAAGGACCGACGCCCATAATATTGGTCGTCCGCACATGTGGGTGTTTATGCATTTTGCCTACAGAAGGCGAGTTATTTGAAGACTCTCATCCAACAACACCCTAGCCTCGTTCACATAGATTATCACCCTCGCCGACGGTCAACGAAGGTTCCACGGACATCATGTTCAAAAAAAAACAACCGAAAAGCACTTCCCCCGTGAAGCGGCTGTTCTGCACCTATGTATGAAGCTTTGGTTTGCCGGTATTTCGTAAGCACTACCGACTATGCGCTCGAACACCCCCAGGTGGGCTGTGCCTTCTCCCTCCTTCCTCTCATCTAATTGCATCCTAGGATCTCTTCAAACGTCGAAACGCATAACAAATATCCTCAGAAGATGCGTTGATCAAATTTCCGATGCTTCGAGGTAGCTATGAATCAGGAGGGCGGAGTGGGCGTGGTTGGCAGTACGTTGGTCCGATTGTGTGAGGATTGCGGTTGACACGGTTGGTTGTTTCTAGATCGATCATCCACCCCAAAGTCTCCATCGCATCCCAATCATAAAAGATACGGGCAACTGTCTAGCTCGACGGGTCGCCTTCAAGTTCATGTTACTAGAGTTTGGGGTTGACAGCATCTTTCGAGGATGATTACATAGGTGCACATCTTTTCATGTACGCACTGTCCCAACATCTTCATGTCACCTCCCACATAGACGTCGATGTGAAAGGTTACGGAGGCATCCGCTGCCCAGGTCAAGGACTGAATATATTTCGAAGAACAATCCTCATGAGCTGCAGAAAAAACATGGAAACTCATCACGGTGGCGACGTATGACGTTCTTGCACTCTTATTCCCCCACCTATAAAAACCATCTCACACCCCCGTCTCATCAGCTCCCATACTTTCCCTTATCAACCATGTACTTCAAACCATGTCCAACAGTCCGTCGCATTCGAATCGGCTCTATTATCCAGAACATAGAAAATGCTAAGTGCCGAACAGCCGTCTGGAATTTCTGGGTGTTCTTTCCTTTGAAAGCACTAGTCCACATTTATGTTGATTTTTCAGGGTTAGAGCGGAATCCAGCGAGCAAGGCCAAGTGCACTGAGCCGTACCAAATCAAGCGTCATTCGGGGCTGTTCGGATATCGAACCTCGGTTTTATTAGCGGAGCGTGGGCCAATATTTTGAAGTCGAGACGGCTCCGCCATTTCGATCTCAGGTTGAAACATCGCTCTACTTTGTACTTCATGACGGCTTTAGAAGAGAGGTATCTACAGGATGTGGTATTTTTCTCAGCTTCTTCTAGACCGTACTAACGGGGAACCGAAAAGGCTGTCTTGTAATTTTAACAGAATGAACTATCGCAATGAAAATGGTAGTGAACTTCAAGTTTCGGCGAATACTTACCCTGTCTAATTATTTCTCGCTTCATCCTTTCCCATATCAGAAGGTTCGTGGGAAAAATTTCCATCTGCTAGCTTCATCCGGCAGGTTATAGATGTAAAAAAAGCAGAATGAGCATGGTCGAACTCCAGCACAGAGCGGTTTCGACAGGCTTTGCTCAGTCTAACTGGTGAGTGTTCCTTCTTACCGCAACGCTACCCCCGCTAATAAATTCCTACTTTTGTCGCTATCGTACACTAGAACAATATGAAGGACTCCGGCATCGCTACCCTCATAGCTCTCTCCACCTTGATCAACGGATCTTCTGCACTCCGGTGCGCGTGCTATCAGAAGTGTGGCGGCCTTTTGAGCGGGGACACCTGGAATAAGGCCAATTAAAATGGGTGCTGTGAGGTCATCACGGGCAAGGGGATTCAAGGAGGACCCTCTTTCTTTGGGTTGACGGAAAGGGCTCGTATGATGTAACGGGTGATAAGAGTATAAGTTCTACGCTGGTTGTTGGTATCGCAAGTGAACTGGTGGAAGGGAATTTATCGTTCGGGGAGTGTAGTCTATATCCGAAACACATCACTTATCGCCCGCGCGCAATTGTCTCATTTATTGCTAGGTTACACCGACATACTGCTATGAAATATTTCGAAAGTAAGGGGCATGTACAAACTCAATTATGCCTTGACTGAACCGATACCTGTGTTAACACAGAGCAGCGAAATCTGGGAGGTTTTATACGATTCGCTTTATCCTCTGAATACCCATGGAAAAACTCACTTTTTGAAATGACTAATACAAGAGAAAATGCTTCTTAGAGAAAAAAATACTGGGATGTGAATGATACTTACAAGCCTGGTTTCCTGATAAATTTATTGCCACATAGCACTCATATGCTGAAGCGGGTGGGAGGCATCAACACTACTCAACTGCGAGCGTCGTGGAAAACTCACCGCTCCAGTTATCACTATAGTATCTCTTACTTGTCAATACTCCATCTGTTTGGAAAATCTCCCCCTCTCTCGCTGTGTGCCACGTCGGATCATGATTCCCCATGGCTAAAATATGGCAACAATGAGAGAAGCATAAAACATAACTGAGCGTCACGCACTAGAGTCTTGAGTTGCTCTCAATCGCTTCGAGAAGCCGTGAGTTTCATATACGATCGCTACGGGGTCATCCGCAACAACACCTGGATAAGTAGCAGAAAGAAAGTCGACGACGTCGCTATCATTTAGTATATTTTCTCCGCTATCGTCTTTGAATAGTTTTACATCATCAGCGTGGACTTTTTCGGCTTGACTTATACGAGCCTTCAAGGAAGTGCCGTTATGAGGCAACGGAACGGAGAGCACGTTAATACGACCCAGAGAGGTGTCGGTCATATCAAAAGACGTCTTCGATGCGAGCTCGCCCCCCTCGTCATATAAACGATAGTGGACTGACAAAGATTATCATTTGAATGTTCAACGGGGAATAAGCGCCCACCATAACGTTGTTCGTGAGGCCATTCGGGTAGCATGTTCGCCTGCGCCTTCGTCTCCGCCAAGGTTCGCTTTTCCACCTGCGGAGTATCTACCACCAAAGCCATCGGGTCAAGTTCAGGCGAACCCGATCCAAGACTCCCTCGGAGTAGGAGACGGGTTAAGTCCTCTGCGGGCGCCTTTTCCGAAAAAGAGAGATATAGGGTACAGGCTGGGGTGCCGTCAAAGCCCTCAATTTTCCAAAGATGTCTTTTGAGCGAGGCAACATTACGCGGGGGCGTGATAGACTTGATCAATGTGCGGCCGATGAATCTGTCGTTGGAGTAGATGGGATTGTTCGATTTGAGCGCGTCGTCTTTCGAGTATAACCGGTAGTATACTGTGAATCTAAGATTAAGAAAATAAAGTTTAACTGAGGATGGTCGCACTATAACGATTTCCTGCTTCCGATATCTGTGTCAGTATTAGCGAGCCATAATGCACATCGATTCCACGTGGACCCACGGGCGGCTCGCTTCCTCCCCGGCCATCTAACTGAGCGGGATCTCTTCCGCAGAAGCTCATACTGTTAGGGACTTCGAAGATAGATATAGGTATGAGTTAGGCAAGTGGTTGGCTGAAGATGACTGGTGGACTCAAGATGGTATTTCGCGCAAGGTCCGCATTGGATGCCTGAGGCCTCAGTGCTGTGCTGGGGCTGTGTTGGCCAGGTCGGCACCAACAGTATGTTGAACCGGAATAAGAAAAGAAAATCAATCTGTGGAGGTAAATCTTCAAGCATCAAGCTTGGTGCTACAAAGCGCGCAATTTGATCACTAAAATTTGGCCACGGCCGACTATCAGGTTGAGAACAGCTACATACGTGACGTCGGAGCGGCTTGCAGTTTCTAGTGTCGATTTTAACCGAATGCTCAATATCCTATACTAAAGTCAAGTTGCAAGAACTTTAGTTATCCTTCATTTCATCAATCGAGACGCTAGATCCTCCAGGACATCGCACTCACGAACTCTCAGCATAGAGGCGGGGAACCGGGGGACGAAGGTGGTGGCGAGAATTACTGAATATTGGCAGTTGTACAAACTTGACGAGTCAAATAAAATTCACCTAAGCACCCAGGTGATCTTTCATGGACCACTTTTCCGTAGGAATGCTTGAAGCGCGCCGTGGGTCTGAATCTTCTTGTTCGATACGGGGCAGCTGACAGTCTCTGGCTGCATCTATGTGTACTGCACCGGATGGATACTGCCATTTGAGCAGGCCAGACATCCCCAGATGGCCAACCAGCAGGATCATCGGTTTCGCCGCCGTGTCCTGCATAGGATATCGGAACGGGGTCACCTTTCTTGATGCGGTCGTCCGATTGAATCTCCAAAAAAGCTTGCATGATATCAGCACGTTTGGCTGGTGCGTCGGTCAGAAAGCAAATTTGTAACTCTGGAACTCTGAGGCTTGTCATCGGGTAGTCATGCATGTCGGTAGCGTCCTTTACCCAACCGTCTAGAATCCTCGAGTTGTCGGGGTTTGCTGCCAATGGTGAGAGCGAACAAGGAGTTTGTCCCTCCGTGAGTTTGTTAGCCTTATGCCAGTGCGGTACAAACCTACTCACTTTTCTGGGATGGCGATGCGCAGCGGAGGGTTACTGGTTTCAAGGATGGGGCCACTAGAAAAAAAGTCAATGAAATTTGGACTGAAGTGAGAATGAAATTTGGAAACTGTGATGGCTGGTGATTGGCTATGAAGTGCCAGAAGAGTTCCACATATGCGAAGAAATGTATGTTGAGGTCAGCGAGTAACATAGAAACCAAGAGCTTGAATGGGATGAAAGTCGTTATAGAAGTTTCGGCTGGCAATAAGTAGGCCCCTTTTGTCAATCCTGTCGATATTGGAGTACGTCCAATGCCGGCCACCTATCGCGCGACTACGAGCGCACAGAACTCCTGAGTTGGCCCTCGATTATCAGAAAGTCAGCAACCGGAAAAGTTGGCGAGTGGGGTGTAGGAAGATTCCACGGCCATGTCAGACGAGGATCGGTCGAGGTTCAAGTCGTCCACATCGTCGTCTGGAGCCGACTGAAACGACCCATCATGGAGATAGCGCTGGCAGCACTATGTCCCGTGTTTGGGGACCACACTCACCAGGCATCGCAACATACCACTGCTGAAATTCGGTTAATTCGCGTTATGATTACTGGCCAAGAGTGAAACCACGAGTCTTGATCTTCATTTCCCAACTCAATTCAGAAGCCGGGACCAGGGCTTAGGTGCCTTTAGGTGTGCGCCAAAGTAGCCGTGTTTATCTGGACTCCACTGGGATCAGATGTTGGGCAGACGATCACGCGATCAAAATTTTACAATCATGGTTACAAATGCCACGCGAGCTTTTATCTTATCTTATCTCTCTTCATCGAACACACGACACACTAAGTATATCCTTACAATGAGAGGGCACCGGGATTTTCTAATGGGTGCGTCAAGTCGGCGTCGGACGTTTGTTAACCAACGCCCATTGAACGATCAACAGCTTTCTAACCCACAGAACGCTGGTGTCCAGGATAAGTAAGCGATTGACGGTTGATTGACGGGTATGTATCTGCAGGGTGAAGAGACGATTGAGGATGTTGGCATGGGCGACATGTGGCTAGGTCATTCGACTTTGTGAGTCTTTGATGCCCGTTTCATAGAACTGACAATGGGAGCTCCGAGAGTCGTTCGTAGACCATCTATGTACCAACACCTCATGATTTGACATACTCCGGTCTTTCCTACTCCCTCCAATACGGCTCAGTCACGTCATGTTCTTACCCAAGCTATGTGCTCTGTGTACATTGGAGAGGAAAACGAGGGCGAAAAGGTCGGTGTAGGTTCTTAAATATCTCGTGGTTAACGCCCTTAGATCATACGATTGTCAATGTGGCGACTATCACAACGAAGCGATCTAACACCTCTGGCACCACTACAGTTTTCCCAGAACATATGACTCTCAATTATATTGCTCGATCATCCACAAAGACGGAAAACACCAATCCGTTTACACAGTATTGTATCGCCATGAATTCAGTTGACCAAGAACGTAAGTTTTGAACGCACACTGTGGCCTCCCAGAGTCCGAATAAAGTACCATCGGGTGACGTCATGAGAGTTTTTATTGTTGTCAAGCCTGAGATCCCGCAGGAAATACTTAGTCCGGAACATCGACTTTTATTGTTTTAATCCAGCGGATTGTCGGTGCAGGGACGCGTCTTTACAATAAGAGTGGGTATTGGGATATTTTCATCTACACAGTCTGTGTCCCGCGGAGTACATTGAATTCAGGAAGGCTGTTTGGTATAAAGACAGCTTCGTTTATCAACAGCAAACCAGGCTCTTTGGAACCTAAGCACCTTCGAACTCCTCTTTGTTCTTCACATCCTCCCCATTTTATACTCATGGATTCCTTCGCCACCCTCTCCATCTTCTTTGCCGCCATCTCTGGCCCCAGTGATATCCCAACCAACGCTGACGATGGCGGCAGTGGAAACAACGCATACTGTGTGGTGGCCTAAGTGTACATCATTTATCCCCAATACGAGATTACGACCCCTGTACGTTGCCTGCCGTTTTTTGTTATTTTTCTCCGAGTCCTCATTTGACTTTCCTCTCGGCTGTAGAATTATGCCATAATTTTGAAACGACGTTCAAATTACTTGCTCGATCGCAGCCAATATTTATTCATTCAGCATTTTCTCTCATATTTCGGTGTTGGAAGGAGTTTTTAGCCGGCGCCACGCATTGCGCGGGATGCACTACAATATTACCTATCGTTGTTTGTCTACTTTTACTATTTCTCCCCGGCCTTTTTATTGTAGGGTTCAGGAAAGAGATACAATTTTTGGCATAGAAGAAGACATCAAAGTTGCAGCGGGCTGTGGCCCCGAGTTACCATCTGCTATCGCTTTTCACACCAAGCCCGGCTGATTCTCAAATCTTATAAAACCGTGTTTACTTCGCTTCTTAACAGCTCTTTTCCTTCACATTTGATGACCAATTCATGCGATTCATTGAGAAAACGAACTCATAAGCAGTAGTTCATAGACCCATGATTGTTGAAATTGAAGTACACTAAGCTTTGTCGAACAACCACCTCTGCTTTTCATTCAGTGTCGCTGTTCCAGCTCCAATTGTGACCTTTGAATTAAATTTCTCAACTAAGTTCAGGCAAAGACTTATGAAAACGCACTGGGGATTTCGGGTGGGCAACATCCAATCCCCAGAATTGGGTGACTCCACCATCTTGAATACTGATCGCGGCTTATAAGCACTTCGCGTTGGCCCTGAGGTAAATAACGTACGTGTACCCTTCGTCGGTTTTCCGAATGGTCCAGACGTAACCCCCCGCAGGAAGGACGGTGACGACACCGCTCCCCCAAGCGGCTTGCAGGCCGGGAGCATCAGCGGGCGTTACGTACTGAGTTTTTGCGTCGTAGTCCTTGATAACCCACTGAGAAACGTAGAAAATATATCAAGGCAGGGAGCTCGAGAACTTTCAAACCACGTACACGCTGTGCGCCACTGGCGGCGGTCGTAGGGGTCACCGTGGCGGTCTTGCCTTGACCGTTGAACGTGATGGCGAGCATCTCATCTTCGGGAGAGAGAACTCTGTTCACGATGATGTAGGTACCAGGCGCGAGTTTCGACATGTTTCCGAGTGGGGTCTGAGTAGTAGAGATGGTGAGTGGATTTGGGAGTGGTTCGAAATTTCGGACACACTTATAGAAAATCGAGGGTATCTGTCGCCTTCGAATTTCGGCATCCAAGGGGAAAACCCGAAACGTTCGTTCAGTCTGACAGTTCGAATGGTTTGGCGAATGGTCATATGAGTTGCCGCAGCGCTTGCATTGTCAAGTTGTCAACGGTAGGCAGTTCACGCGGACAAGTCGTCCGAGTCTGCCATTGTCATTTCTCAACGATAGGTGGGACGGCGGAGATCCTATTAAATACGAATATCGGATCCCCTTTTTTATGGGATAGCGATAAGGACTTGGTGGGCGATGACGCTGGGGAACGTCGCACAAGGATAAATGATGATGGTCACAACTTATTGTAAGACAAGTGCGTCCTCATCGCCCCAGCAAGCACCGTCAGGTCGAATGTGCCTTTTGTGTTGGTTTGTGTCGGAGATAAGCGAATCTTCCTCGAGACTGGTAGCGGTCGTGGTCGTAGTTGTGGTGAGCATCATTTTGCAATCAGCTGGAACATTTGAAATTTGGACTCGCAACAAACTCATAAGTCAAATGGCTAATTCGGAGCCCACTGACAACGATTAGGTGGGTAAGGTCATCAAAGGTCTACGAGTTTTGGAATACCAACGTTACTCAAACAGGTAGCGGGTTCAAGTTGGATTCAAAAACGGATTTCGGTGCTTGGATCTGCCGAACGAATGACAGTTGACAGTACTGAGGGACGGGCAACCATAAATAGATACAGACTCCGACCACGACTCGCACCAAAATCAATAAGATAGTACCTCGCATAAAATGCTTGGAAATGCCACAAATCTGGAGACCTCTGGCAGTGGCTTGGCATGTCCCGTGACAAAACGGCCACCGCTTCTGTCCCAGAGAGCGATACGGGATTCGGCATCTTGACGTTTCTCCCCACCATCCAAAAGCTAGAGCTTGAATGGCATGTGTAGACATCTGATGTTATGCGATCATCTTTTCTCAAATATTGATGCGCATGGCGAAGATGGCACATTCGGCTCCATTTGAAGGCAACAGGAATAGTTTCGGTGTATCAAATTCAAGAATATAGGGGATCCCATAATCTCATTGGAAAGGCGTTGATCATCTCTCGTACGAACGCTAATCGAGGACACGCTGACCTGCGATGATGAACGAAGTTATCTCAGGCGCGGTCATCCTCGTTTTTCGGGAAAGTATATGTTCAGAATGCTCTGTCGGCTGCCGCAAAGCCTGATGCGCCATTTCGGTGCTCCAATGGACAACTGTACCGGGAATGCTGCGGTGTGCCACGGAGGACAGCGGGGAACTGGAAAAAAGAAATGCCTTCTCACTCTTGACAACATCTACTCGGGTCGACATTTTCAGAATTGATGCTGTAGGCTGATGAACGTGGAGGTAGGTAGCTATTGGAAAAAGCAGTACGTATCGGCGCAGGGATGTCATATGTGAGACTCAACTGTGCTCAAATGGGCGTACGCTTTCATAGTATATGCGTAAATGTACGAATTGGGCTTGGAAGGCCCGCTTTCGCCTGCATAGATGATTTGTGTCAGTCTTAGCGATTGAGAGAAAGATCGGAGAATAAATTGCAAAAGTGCGGAGAAGGGCATCTGCTGAGTCGGGATCAAATTCAAGCGGATTGATGATACATCAATCCCCCCATTTGACTCCACAGCACGACCTTACCCCACTATTCGAAGCCATGCGCCCACCCATACCAGGATCCGGCGCAGACCAGGGTTAGGTGAAATTCGTGGCGTGAGTTCCGCGAGGTCAATGGATTGGGCCCTCCAGATAAATGATGACTTACGCGATTCCCGTCATCGCCTCGGGCTCCATCCCCATCGCCATAACATCACCTAGAATGACTGCGTTCACGAGCTTCAGACACTCGTCGCAATCTTCATGGGTGTGAAGTGGTCAAATTGAGGATCCGCCACGTGGGTGTCTGGATGAATATGGCGCAAATCAGCATTGGCGGCAGAGGTAGAGCGGCAGGGCTGACGTGTCTATTCACTCATCGCGCCGCAAGCTGGGTTTGTAGATATGAGTGTGGTGACGCCGAAGGTGAGGTGAGGCGGCGAGAGATTCATGTTGAGGCATCCACATTGCGCCTGGAGGGTCTGCATGAGCACACACTAAATCGCCATGAGCGGCTAGATATAGGTGACAAAACCAACTTTCGCCCGTTCCGCCACACTGCCATGATGGATAAAACTATGTTCCTCATGTTCTCCACCACCCCGCTTGGCCTGGGGCTCCGTTGTCGCTGTCAATGGTGGAGTTAATCAATCGTCAACATGTGATATGGCACTGGCTGGCCCATTGTTACAATGGTTATGAGTGTAAGGATTGTCCGGCTGCTACGACAGCTTCGAATTCTTGCATTCCGGTCGTTCTTGCTGCGTGATAAGTTGAAAACGTCGAGAGATTCATCTGTGAATACATGGTAAGCCAAGTTTGACCAACCGGTAGAGTAACGACGACGAGACGAACCTTCCTCGTTACGTTCCGATCCTCATCGATGCACCCACAACCAACTCCTGCACTTTATCACGTTCCAACTCTTCGTTGTTGGCGCACTTGGGCACGGATCCGCCCCTTGCCGGCATGGTCATGCTCGTACAGGGTTTGAGGGATCTTTAGAGTGCTAAAGAGAGTATGGAGTGAGTTGTGCACGAAAGGTACTCAAGCCAGGGGATACTGACTTTCGCTCTCCCCGTCATCTCCAAGCTCATTGTCGCCACCCACTAAGCGTTGCTCAACATGTTCAACGCTTCCCGTCCCCTCGTCGGTTCCATTGCATTTGGCGTTGTCATGTTAGACTCTAAAGCGCCCATGCCATCGAGCTGGTTAGCCTATTGACGTTATGTTCCTCTTTGTCGACTGATTGTTTTATGTGTCAATTGTTTCTATAGTCGATGGTATGTCTCGTAAGAATGATTGACGCATTGTTTTAAATGATTTACTCGCTTGTTAATTCTTTGACCATCAAGACACTTTGTGTTGAAGGAAAAGAGGAGTGTTCACATGTTCAAGGAGCATCGTCATTGGTCAACGTCTGGGATAGAAAAGCGTTCCTTGTGGTGATGCACAAAAGCTGTCCCCAAACACGAATCAATAAGGACACTCCAACCTCCCACGCTTAGGTTCAAGTTAGATATGGATTTGAATCCCTCAGCATTAGGCAAACTGAAAAGGAGCCCTTGGGCGCACACGGTGGCTGAGGCCTGACAGCCCAAATTGGACAGTTAAGAAGTAATGGGGAAATTTGCAAAGCGACGCTCAGGGGAAGGCGAATAAGCACGGTATGTAACACCTTCGCAGAACTCATGACTTATTCTTCATCCAGTACTTGTATGAGCACCGCCACTTCCAAAGATCTTCGCCATAAAAGCGACCAGGAGAGGGGATGTTTGACTTTAAAAAGGTGGGATTGGACAGGGAAATTGGATTTAAAATGTGAGTGCACAGTTTTCGGTCGTCAACAATATATCTCACGCTCTGTCCCATTCTTGCCATCGATCATCGCATCCGATGCTCACGCCGGCGGTCTATAATACTGCAAGGTAGGAATGCTTGATGATCTATGAACCTACATACCATCCTGACGAATTACCCTTTAATCTTCCTTGCCTTCCCTTTCGTACCGTACCACGCGTATCAGTACGCCCATCTCGTATTGTGCATCTCCCGAGTGAGTCCCTATCTCATTACGCTTTCACAGCCTATCCGCTTTCCAGGGACTCTTCCTGTCACAGATTTTTAACAAAACCATACCGGCGGCCGGAATTCCCTCACATGGTGTAAAGGGACTATTTTAACGAACCAAACGAATTACTGATCAGTGATTTTCCATCCGGACATTTTACCCCTTGAGGCGCTGTCGTCCGGTGTTTGAGGGATTCCGGCGCCTTGGGCCGCCCGCACGACAGATGATGCGAGGATTTGCCGTGATCACGATGAAGTGAAAATGGTGACGTTCAACCTGTAAGTATGCGCCTTTCCCTTTCGTGTTTTTCGTCATGCTTAATACACCAAGTAGAGCGAAAGGTCCTTCTCAATCCGTATGTAAATAATTTTCCTCAAAATTGAGGGATCTAAACCAGCCGAGTCTCCTGAAGAAAAGGTCTAATGGGACGGCCTTCTTGGAAGAGATCGCAGGACGTGTGAAACTTTGTTGTGCGAACCTTGATGGAAATTACTGTCAGGAAAACCTCTGCGGATATACCCTGCACTCACCACCGCCAGCCGCCACCCTTATTCAGATGGTACTCACTATCCTTCGACAACCACGAACCACCCGCACTTCGTTGCTACTTCACCTGGACCTTCCTCGACGATTTCATGCCTCCGCCTGTTGGTCGAACTCAATTCTTACCACATCCCAAGTTGACCAATACTCATTCCAGAATATTCCCAGCCGACAGCAAATTCTCTTCTGCGTCTTTTTTGATAATTGCATCCTGATTGCAGGGCTCACAACTTTGGTGAGTCAATCTTTCATTGAGTTGTACGCCGCTCATCCGTTCTAGACGTATGACTATATTTGCACCGTGAAAAAAGAGGTAAATTAGATTCAATATTCGCTCATAACTCCTTTGACGGTGACATAAAAGGTAACCTATGCGTGGTCATGCCCGTGGTCACTTGGCCTGGCTCTTTTCTACCTAAATCGCTATCTCGCATTTATTGACCAATTCATTTTGCTATACAGTAAGTCCATCGCTCGTAGCCCTAGAAAGATCATTCGCTTAACCAAGCTTCATCTTCGCAGTCAACTTTTGGGTCGATTCTCCCAAGGTCCGTCTTTCGGCCTTTGAACAAACTCTGGAGTTGATTTACATGTGCCGTAGACCTGCGTTAGACTCTACGGCGTTGCATTGGGTTAGTTAATAGCTTCCTTCCAGACGAATGTTTGAACAAAAACTTCACAGCTACAATGTCTCTCGGGTTGTTATCTTGCCAAGGTATTTCCTCCCTCAACGCTGCTTTTGCGTCATATCTCATTCCTCCCTTTTAGGGATTATCAGTCTCAGAACCTGTGGAATGTGGGGAGGACAACGATGGATAATGGTGGTGCTAGGGATGGTCCTATCAGTGGGTCATCCTCATACGTCTCATCCCCTTCCACTTACGATCTACATGCAGATATCCTTAATTTTTGCAATATGCATTACGGTCTTTGAAATAAAATCGGTAACTGGTCAGTTGTACTCTTTTACTCCATCACTCTCCTCTTATAGTTGTCTTAGTTAAGGCGAACCCTACGGGATATTTCATGGTGGAATCTACGACTCTTAGTCTTTCGGTATTCATATTTATTCTCCTAGTGGAGTCAAGTACGCGAAATCATGTTCCATAACAGGGTTCTGCTTATCCTCGATTTAGCGATTGGGGTGTTAACGATAGTCAGAGCGTATCACTATTGTACGTCGTCGGTTTCCGCTTGCGCTACGTCCCATTTAACTTCCATTCTCAGTAAAACAATCTAGATCTCAATGGGCAAGACAACTTTTTAGCAGTGGTGGGTACCATCAGAACCGTTAAATCAGGTGACTTACCGCATACTGTACGTCGATAGGGATTTTTTATTGCCTCTGCATCGCTTGTAAGCACCCCACCCAACATAAAGTTTACTCGCTTCGGATATGAACCTTTCTCCTTATCAGGCTTGAGTCTGGTAAATATTCTGCTAATGAGCATCCCATCTGTATGTTGCCCTTTCCGTTTCATTTCAGCGCAATCTAATTATCAGCTACTCATAACAAACAGGCTGGGCCTCTCCGAACGGGCTTCTTCTGGTAAGAAAACCACCTGTTCGTCCTTTCTGTTTTTTTTTCATTAGCAACGTATAGTCCAACACGAGTCTTTCACTCTATCTTCGGGAATAGAGTAATGCTTTTGATTCTCCAGCAACGATATCGCCAACTACGGAGACCCCAAAATTTAAATGCGCGGAGTACTACGTCGCCTGGTTTTCTGACGACAGTGGGGATCGATTGGGAGTGGGATACTGTCCCCAGAGACAGAATTGAGCTTGATGAGTGGCCTGGGGAGAGGGAGGAGGAAGATCATTTTGTGTGAATTCTAACACTAACAGGCGTCCTTATGTAACAGCCCTAAAAATGTACCTCCAGATTCTATCAAGAACCCCTTAAAACATTAGTAACAAAAAAAATCATTTCAATTTTTAAAGAAGGCTTTTTGCGTGTATCGGGGTTCGTATTCACACTCGACTTTGTGCTTGAAATTTCCTCAGATAATAACGGTCAGGTGGCCATGTTGACAGTGAATATCAGAGTGGAATTTTCAGTCGATGGAAGCGCGACGACGGCATTTTGGTCAGAAGTCCATTCAGTGGTGTTTGCAGTGCGTCGGAAAAGAAGACATCCAATATCTGGAACAGGCGGCAGCGAAACATCACTCCACCCTAACGTAGTTCAGCTGCCTCACAATCACGACAACCATGGTATGGACATGAACACCAGCGATGCCATTATTTTGTACGCAGAACTCCCAATGTCATCTATCTAAAACGATACAAACGGGAATCCCAACCTCGTCAAATTTCCTCTAGAAATTCCCAAAGCTCTGGTAATAAGCCGCTGACGCCTGTGCATTCGCGACCATAGCAGCAGATTCCATGGCAGCCCTCGACAACCTCAGCATAGCTGCATTATTCATAGCCTTTATCTGTTGGTAATTTTGTTGGCACAATGAAATTTGATTATCGATCCCCGACTTCCATGCGTACGGAACGTCGTAGTGTGATGCTCCATTCTCGTAGGTGACCACAAAATTGGATATCGTGGATGGTGATAATATAATGGACTGCAGGGAGGTCATAATCTCGAAATATCAATCTACGAGGAAAGGACGCACTTCGACGTTAAAACCAACAGAACGAACATTCTTCAATTTATCCACAAGGGACGTGGATATTCCCTCGACGCTCATGTCCCCATCCTCATACACTATAGCCCAGCTATTTTTGTGGCCAATAGAGACCATCTTCATTTGTGACTGCTTATTATGGGTTTTGAGGTGATCATCGAGCGTTTTTGGTAGTTTTTCGAAAACACAGTGCGCGACGCCGTCGTGACCTACTACTCCAATGAATCCTTGGCCGTCGGGAGTAAATGTGATCCATGCAATGTTTCCAAGCCCCGTTTCGCGCCCGGTCTTCATGGTGGCGACGTGGCAGAATCGAAGGACGCGACTTGTCATGGGGTCATTCCCGGGCTTCTTCCCTAACAGGTGTGGTCTCCGTAAGAATGGCAGACGAGTGGTTGTGGAAACGTGCTTACTGTTCACTGAATCAGTGCTTAGGAACCAATCGCCATCGTTTGCGACGGAGACACTCAGTATATTTTCACCCTTAGAATGCGCCTCCTTAATTGCAGTGACGAGATCTGGGGGAGAAGCGTTGGTCCTGTTGTTGAAGGAGTCAACGAGATGCAATATACAGGCCACATGAACGAACCACCATGTAGACGAGCCCGATGAAGCAACGCAGCCCGGAGAAGACTCTGACAAGAAGGAGAAGTGTACCATGATAGTTTGGAGAGCTGGGGATGGGGCTCGCCCAATTGGTTCCTTCGCCGCAATACTGCAAATGGGGTTGAGCTCCTGAAAGTAAAAATAGACGAGTCTTATTACAGCTGTATGCATACAGTCGTGGACAAGCAAAGCCCACTAATAAAAATGGAAATACTTTGATGGCGGAAAAAATGCCCGGAAAACGTGCAGATATGTTGAGGGAGGCTTCTGGCCAAA
>KN838740.1:46055-75267 GCA_000827195.1 Laccaria amethystina LaAM-08-1
GGGAAAAATATGAAAAATAGCGCAATCGCTTCCTTTCGTGGAGAGCAATCTGCCCATCAAGTTTCGAAACCAGTTATCGACCGGTTCTCCTGAAAAAAAATGCCAAACATTGACCCAAATTGAGGCACTTCGTCAGTTTTGATGTGACATCTATCAAGGGACCAAAAAATGTCATCCCCTAGGCTTCGGAAATGCAGGGAAATCTTTTTTTGATACGTTCTTTGCCTTTTCTGATTAGCCTCCAACCGAACCCCAACACAGGTACAGTCGAACTCCTCATAACCCATACCCCTCTGTGGACGGCCCAGGCTATGGGTTATTACAGGTTATGGCTTTTGAAAGGAGTGCTAAAAATAGAGTCAAGAAAATCACCAAAAAATCATAATTGTTAAAATATTAGGATTACAGATTCCTACTAGAAAGGCTCAAAGATACGAGTATATCTACAATTTCTGAAAGAAATCAGTTAAATGAGTATCCCTCATAGTCGTCAAGGCAAAGCTGCCTATTCAAATTTCAACCATCCGAGAGCGTCAAGTTTGCGCGTGTTTGGGTCATTTCCAATAGTCAAAACTAAGTTACCTTGAGAACCTCACGACGAGTGGGACGAGGCTCGAATCATGAACATCACCTCCTCCAGTCATCTCCATGTTCTCACGTGCCTTCATTGAGTCCATAACGGTGTGATAAATTTCATCATCAGATGTTTCCGTCAAGACTTGTTCCTTCCAAGCTAGCTTTCCATCTAGCTCATCATTCTAAACCTGAATTGTTTTCTTAATTTTAGAGAGACGATTTTTAAGAATCTCAAGAGGCTTTAAAGTCATATGAAGTAAGAATTTTGAGGCAAAGATGTGAATAAGTTGGTTTTAACTAGTTACAGTAGCACAGCGCCGGTTGGTGAACTATCTACTTGACCGGAACTAGCCTTATATAGTCTTACATACCAGTCAAACCTATGGGTTTTGTCAGCGGTGACCTATGGGTTATGGGTTATTGCTGACCTATGGGTTATGGTATGTATTTCCCCGCCCACCAAGTTGGTGGACAGCTTGAGCTATGGGATATAAGGAGTTATGGGGTATCTGGGGTATGGGTTAAGAGGAGTTCGACTGTACCAACTTCTGATGATTTTTGGCCGATTTCAACCTGTTTTTTACTAGGACCCCTGATAGTACCCTTGGAACCCAGATCCGAAAACTTGAAAATTTCCAAATTTTTATCCGGACAGTTTTGAGAAATTTTTATCCGGATGGCGGATCTGGGTCCAGGTATGGGCAATTTTTATCCGGACATGGATCTGGGTTACCCAAAACCGCTATTTTCACTTTTTTCGCTTTAAAACACTAATTTTTCGCTCAGCGGCTCCTCTGGAGCCCTACTACGCATCCTACAAGCATCTCGATTAAGATTCCACCAAAATACACTAAATTTTGCCCATTCCGTGGCCCAGCCAAGCCTACTCATTATCGTCCTCTACAGGTTTTTTCCTTCCAGCAAGAGCTTTCAACAAGCTTTCAAAGCTTCGAGAACCATCTTGCTTTTATCTTTGATGTCCTTGAGCAACTTCATGAAATGCAGGTAGCTCGTCTTGGATTTCAATGAAGTCTGGTGATGGCATGAAGTACAAGGAGATGTGAACAGGAGATAAAACTAACATCTATATTTCAAGGCAGGACAAATGCAATACATCTTACCTTGAAGGGTAGATAGAGTACAGGATCTGACATTATGTCTAGTTGGTGTAGTGGTTAAAACATTAATGTCTCGATGCTATATGTCTACGTCTTGAGTTCGGATCCCCAACTGCACCAATTTTTATCCGGAAGCGGCTCTGGGTTGGGTTGACCAGACCAATTTCTATCCGGAAATCCTCCTCCGGGTTCCAGCCAAAATGGCCCAATTTCTATCCGGACAGTGCTATGGGTTTTCAAAAAATTTCGAGAATTTCTATCCGGATTGGGATCTGGGTTCCAAGGGTATTATCAGGGGTCCTTTTTTACTCCAGATGTTGCTGTTTTTGGTCCAAAATTCTGGCCATGCCCAAAACGTCGTGGGAAAAACTTCGGAGGTGTGTTTTTTGATTCATTTTGACAAACTGAGTAAGAATCTGAAAAAATCTCACTGCTAGATGCACTCCTGACCGAGATACCAGATTAGTGGGCTTTGCTTGTCCACGACTGTAACGGTAGACCAGATCTGAATTTTACTTTGTGCGCCTTTGTTTGTACAAACAACCATATTAGGTAGAGCAACCTTCCAACCGCTCCACCCTTATGACGTGCGGGGCGGGCTTGGAGCGTTTGAATACTGTGAGGGTCGATGATGGAGTGTATTTCGATGACATACTTGTGGTAGAAGGAGGGCACTAAACAATGCTAGAACGTGGAGCAATGGGCAGCGCACGCGAATGGGCGTCATGATCATTTTTTGTCATGATTGACATAGCCAGAGCCTAAAACAGATGTTTATGTACAAACAACTTGAAGGGCGCAAAGTAAAATTCAGATGTGGTCTACCGTTATGCATACAGCTGTAAGAGTCTTATATTGATGGCGCTTCAGCTTCAACTATAGTTATTTATAGGTACAAGATTAGACAGATTTTGGGAAAAGTTGGCTGTTACATACGCCCGTTCACTTCCAGAAAATATTAACCAAACACCTATGTCACTTGTCCAGACAACGGGCCAATCTTGAGTGCTATATCCATGATCCAGACGAAGTGACCGATGGTGTAGTACTTAGTTGAGGCTCCTCAAGTTCCGTGCCTGAGAAAGCCGTGTGCAAGCCGTGTGATCGATTGGTCAGCCAATTTGAGTGAAAGGTCACAACGGTCACAATCGTGATCCTCAACTAAAATCATCTCAGTCAGACGGCCGAGGAGGAACCGAGTTTGAGAGTGGTCGGGGAGGAAGTGAGCTTGTGAGTGTTCATTGTGTCTCGCGACTGCCTGGATTACGAATTTACGGTGGTTGAGCAGACACCAGAGGCAGGCCATCGATACAGTATGGCTATTCATCGATCATCCCTAGAATCGCAAATGATCCTTAGCTCGTGGCCACAGTTTACTATCGGTTATACACTAAGGACAGAGCACTCAAAATTCACAACCCAATCTACTCCAATAATCAATTCATCAGCCGCGTCTCGTCCAAATCTATAGCACCTCCGCGGACGGCTGGATCACTCAAATAGCACCTGTGGAGGATCGAGAGTTTCGAAAACGACCCAAATTATACGTTGCATCTCTCTGTCAGATAACGCACCCACGAAGGACTCGGCTCGACTCGCGCTTCGAGGAGATCATGGCCCAGGATCGTTTGAGCTTGATCCTGTGTTTTTGGTGGTTTCTATTCCAGCATCCGAGAAGAGGTTGGGGGGAGTGAGCCAGGTGGCTTCAAGGTTCAAAAAGTCTGCTTGAATGGCCACATGAACAACGGTATGGTGCGATTTTATTCGACATTGATGTACATGATTTCTCTCACAATATACAAGTTTATTTTCGCGTTTATGATCAGGGGGGTGAGGTCGTCTCGAAAACGTCATTTGATCCAACCGACTCTGTATTGAGTTGCATTGATCCTCTGTCCATTCCGCCGCCTCGCACAGTCGCTTCCCTAAAAACCAGTCTAAATCAAGCTGAGCGTATCTTTGGTCTTGAATTTCAATTGTTCCTGGACGACAACGGCGAGACGCTGCTAAACGATGGCGATACTATCAACCTTCTTTCAGATAATTATCCAGGTATCTCTGAAGCGGACCTAATGGCGGTCCCATACAACCAACAACAGAAGATCAAGGAGCAAAAGCAGAAGATCACCAAACAACCACGAGAATTCTCGAAGACTATCAGAGCAAATTAAAATTCAAGTGAGTTGCGATTGATAGACAATCAAGTATTCCTCATCATCAACACCTATGAGCCATGGGAGATCACGACCCGACATGCTACTCTGCAGTATTTGGGGAGATATTCCAGACGGATGGAGTATTAACAAGTAAGAATGATACATGGCCTTGTTTTTGCTTCTGGCTGGTTTTCTGGTATTTCGCTGATATTACTCCTTCCGCGTTCCAGAGCATGGGTGCTATGTTGCGACAAACATGTCAGGAAAGCGGGGCTGTACGTGCTCCCTGTCGTAACTACCCCATCATACCTCTGATTCGCTGGTCGCATTGCAGTTATTAGTTCAAGTGAGGCTTCCCCTTCTTATGGCATGGTAAAACTCCCGACATCCTCCGCCTCTTTTAGAATTCGTCACATTGTGTTGATTTAATTTGTCAGCTGTCTATTCAAGATTTCAATTCTTTTCCGTCTTATTTCACTGAAGGTGACCTGGAATTAAATTGTCCATCCGAATTAGCTCAGGTTTAACGACCATACGTGACTTGACGCCTGTCGCATTACTTGTGGTTATAAATTGGCCACGATCAACCTGGCAATAGCGATATCCGTGAAATGTCAAGTTTAGTACCCTTCAGTGTTCACTAGGCGGCAATAATAGGCCGTTTAGTGCTTACTTGAGTCCGAAGGACGGCGATGAAGATAGTTGGGATTTCCAAAACCCTTCTCCGAATCTCACATTTTAAAGACCTCCAAATACGTCAATCGACGCGTCATTTCAAATTTTTCCGCGTGAATTCTTCGGCGAACGAATTCCCTTTGTCACAGCATTTTTCTGCGTCGCTCCGGGTGTGGTAGCGGCTACTTCAAGGCTACTTACAGATTTTAGGATCTACTTCCGTAAATTGGTGGATCAAGTGACCTCCAAACGACATTTACAATTGACATCGTTTAGTCGTAATGCATATTTGCGTAAATGTAAATACCGTACCAAGGGGCCGAGGAGTTGGTGTCGGCTATACAAAACTTGAAAATGGCAAAACCATCCCCACGTTTCAATGTGGTTCTTCGCCCTCGTCTGCACCAGAGAAACCAAACATAGCTGGAATACCGTCCCAAAATTGCTGACGTCCCTCTTTGTGTTTACCTTTGCAGGCTGTAAAACAAGCGGTGCAGAGGTCGAGGTACAAGCAACCCCAGCCGCTCCACGCCTCAAGAGGGTCCTGTTTGGGCCAAATGTGACTGTGCCTTGTGTAAAACTGTAACCCGCGTTGGCATGCAGGCGGACTCAAGCATCCATCAACCGCCGAAACGTGCAAAAATGTGTGCATTGCTCGGCAAGCCACCGACTGCTTCACATAGCCGATGAGGAATCTAAATCTGTGGTCTTCTCTTATATGACTCCATCGTGGATGATTTATGATTCGTTCCAGATCGTGTCTGGCGCTTGCATAGAAAGCGACTGGGAGGATCTGGGTCGCGTTAATTTTCAATGCAGTTTGAAGGACGCTCATGTCGTCGTCGAGATCACTCAAGCTTTCGGAACTTCCGACTCGTTTTCGATTGTCCCAGTCCTCGAGCGATCGCGGGTAGAAGTCTTCCAGATGTGCGAGGGCACGCTGAAGGAGGTATGGAACGTCGTACTTGTCGGCCATGCGGGAAATCGCCAGAACCACGCTCGGTTCTACCATCGCTGGTCGTGGTTCAAAAAACCTAATTTAAATTTTATTAGCCAGCCCGGCATGTCGACAGAAAAACTCACGAAGAGTCGAAAATGGAAGAAAGAAATGCATGGACATCCTCTACTGAGTCTTGTAGGGAGATCAACGGAGTGCTACCTTTGAGAATATGGATTGTCGTATTGGGTTGCGGTTGCGGAAATGAGAGCATATCCTTGAAGACCGATGATCTTGCGGCGAGGATTCCCGCATACACACGGAACTCCGCATGTTCGACTCGGATGGCTATGGTTCCATCCTCAAACCATAATTCTGGAATTTTTTTAAAATTTGGGGCGTCTAAGTGTGTTTGAATAATCAGACAGTTTGTCGATGTATTCCATGAAAACGTTGCTGACCTGTCATACCAAACGGGATAATGATTGAGCGTGAACGAGTGGAGGTTTTTTATACAAGGATACCGTCACACTTTATAGGGCCGAAGCTTAATTCGTGACGGAGCATGAAGTCTTCCTCGTGGACATCTCATCATGATGGTGGGATTTCGATATAGAAACACATGCCACGCTGTGATTCTATGTTTTGGGTTTTATCAAAGTTCAACAAAGGGGTTTACAAGCCAGAACTTTTTACAAGCAATCTTTGGGAATCGAACCCATATACATAAGTTCTATCAAGTTTAAGACGTAAAAACCCTTGTTCTCGTTAAGAACTTGAGGGCATCAAATGCTCAGGTTTGGTAAAGCTACTTATCACATGAACAGGCCGAGCGTCTAGATATCAATATCATGCCATGAGGCCGGTGATACGGAAATGCCGGGTGGACGACAGTGGTCAAAATCTAAGCACCAAACTCCGCCCATCTTTCTCTCACGCTGTCGCCTCGCTGGTACTTTCAGTGTGGTTTTGGTGGCGAATCACATCGAGTCTGCCATTGTTTGATCCATCTCCTTCTCAGATGCCCCCCATCCCGAAAACCCAAACAACTCCGGGATAGAGTCCCAGAATTCTTGACGAGCAATCAGATATTGCTCCTTACACCCCAAAACGCATACTCCACAAAGGTCCACCGCCATTTTATCCCAATTATCCCATATCTCCAGCGGATCATGGTCAAACCAGTCCTCGTTCGATGCCTCCCAAACCCTTGATTTCCGCTCACATTTCGATGGTTCCTGACAATCCTCGTCCTCTGGCCATCGAAGAAATCTGTGGAAAGCCTTGCAAGCCGACGTCTGCTTCACGTACCCCAAGAGGAACTGCCGTTTATGCGTTTCCCCTAATTCACACCACCCCCTGTTATCCAATACGTCCTTCAGATCGCGTCTGGCGCAGGCGTAGAAGGCCGCTGGGAGGATCGTCGTTGCGCTTATTTGAAGAGCCGTGTTGAGGACGCAGAGGTTGTTTGTAACACCGAGTTTAACCTCATGTATAATGCTCCGCGTGTAATCTCGTTTATCCCAATTATCGAGCGTCCGTGGGTACGAGATGGCGAGGTGTTCTAAGGCGCGTTCTAGAAGATACGCAATGTCGTATTTATGCCCCATACGAGCAATTGCCAATACTACGCTTAGACGTGCTTTGACTGGCGGTCGTTCAAAAAAACTTCGGTGGGATCGTCAAGACCCAGACAAAACTAACGGGCAACCAACAAAATACTTACGAGGAATCGAAAATCGCAGAAAAGAGGGAGCGAATTTCCTGTGCAGAGTCCGGAAGGCGGATTGGCTGTTCATCATGTATTGCCTGTGTAAAAGATGAACGGGGATGGGGGATCGACAGCATATTCCTGAACACGGAGGATCTAGCAGCAAGAATGCCGCGATATACCCTAAATTCCGCCGTTTCTGTTTGAAAGACAACATTCCCATCCTCGAACCATAGTTCGGGAAACCTTTCCATTCTTAGCATGTCTGCGTGAGGTCAGAGTTGTTTAGACGGGGTCGAAGATAAACCTCACCTTGCATCTTCTCGTTCAAGCCAGAGGCAACAGGATTGGAATGAGGTTGGTTAAGGGCGTTCGAAGTGCACAGCGTTCCACACCTAGCTGCTGGCTACATTGCCCTGGGGTGACTTGTTTGGCTGCGGGGCTGTACCGATAGAACCGACAAGATGTTATAACGGATTCGCTTATTTGGGCTGACTCATGCACAGCTTACTTTTCAGTAACCAAGAGTGTAAACGGAAGGATCAGCGAAACAATCAAAACGCTTGAATACTCCCACCCCTGTGACACCTATGAGAGCAAAGATGAACGCAACAGGAAATGACATGACGTGAGCACTGCACAGTCTGGTGAAATTTGACGCGCAGGCGCCTGTTTGAAGGAAAGTGCAATTTCTAAAGATTAGAAGGGAGTAGGGTGAAACAATTTGTACATTGGGAACCAATAACATACCTGCTGTCAGCGCTAAACTAGTCCACAGGCAAAAATGCGCAAGGCTAAGGTGCTAGAAATGGGCCAACCGCCAACATTGGTCGATGAAATTCTGAGAAGAGTTGAGTTCCAGACTTTCCAGATTCCCATCCTTGGGGAGCCTGACAGAGGCGAAATTATTAGATGGCAACGGAGCGCTCATCCTTGGACGCTGATGATGGACTGGGCGTGCGCCCGTCGCGATCTGAAAATTTACGAGAAAACCCTGAGGGAAGTTGGTCCAGTGTATAACTGAGATGAGGAACATACAGTGGCGCACGCGCACGCTAAATCAGACAGAGAAGAGCAGCTGGCGTCGTTGGACTGGCCGCCAGGTATCGATGGGGATGCAAACGACGCATGTGACTAGACCAGAAGCATGAGCGAACAAAAATTAAGACAGAATTGCAAACCCACTTTCTTCTATCGCTTCTGCCGTCATACGAGGCAGAAGAAGGAAAATTTTCTGATTTCAAGTTGATGTCAAGAATTTGAGAAAAAATGACTTGTTTGGCATTTCCACCTGGAACCAAATACATATGTAAGCGCACCCATACCCTCCTTGCTTGCCTCTCAATTTGGGGATGGAATCACAAGATAGCAAGGAGGGCTGTCGGCTCCTGCGAATACGCATTACTAGGCTGACATTATTCCGGTGACAAAGGTCTAACCCACTCGAATTCATTGATCAACCGTGAATATAGACCCGCGTACCCCAACAGTCTGTGACTTGGCAGAGACGAAGAAGGCCCTGCTAGTCAATGCGACTTGCCGAGACAATGCTAAATAGGCGATGGGCAACATCTATGAACGGCTACAGCTTGGAGGTTATGAATTTGGGATTTCGTACAGAAGAGTTGCAGAAGAGAGTTGGAGAGGAGCTAGAATGGTTCGTGCTCTCTGCAATCCTTCGGGGACAGTTACCTTACTCTAGCTTCTAATTAAACAATAAAAATGAACGCGTTGAAGATACAATGGACGACGACCGATAGGTGCAGGGCGAGGATGAGATCGGCTTCAAGCGGCGTGCATCCTACGCATTGTGATTCACAGTTTTGGAGTCGAAGATGGGGGAATAAATGAGATGGGGAGGGTAAAGGGGTTGAGAACACGGTACTTTTGGAAACTGGTTCGTCGTATCGCATCGATCTTCTTCTCAGATTAATGAATACAAAGAAACTCTGGGAAGCCGTTCAAGTTTGACTTGTGCATTTAGCTTGCACTGTATGTCAAATTCAGGGAGTTGAGAGAGGATACAGATCTTCAATAATCTTGACAGCCAATAATTGGCGAGATCCAGACGGGCCTGCACTCTCCGAGTTTAGGAAGGCCTCAACGAATGAGGAAAAGAAGCGCCGTGGGTTGGTGAACAGAGGGCTATTGCGCAAACTTGCCCAGAAAGAATCTTCGTTTTATCTAAGTCCAAACATTTCCATTTCAAATTCTCGGATCCGAAGACATTCCCAAGTAGGTAGACCTAAAACGGTGACCTCCATCTGAACTTCCCAAGTAAAATCAATAGCACACAAACGCTAATTTCAATTTTTCGGAGCCTTCACTGCCCCTGGACTGGATAACGGCGCTGAACAATGGGCACCAAGATAGAGCCGTAAATTGGCTTCGCAGGGGGAGCCAGTCGCACAGACTTGCGTCCCGGACCCTCAAACGGCGTTTTCTGCGGGATAGTAGAGAGATTGACGTTCTCCGAGGCGATGAAGAATACTAAATACCCCACATCAATGTCGGTGTCGTCCTCTAGGCGATAGGTGAACGGGTCAATCCCGCCAGAGCCGTAGCCCAGGGTGAGATAGCCGCCATTTTTCGGGAGGGTGGGGTAGGTTTTGAATTTACCGCTTGTTGGTGATTGGTAGTATGTTTCTAGAGAAGGGGGCGGGTTAACGATGTCCAGTAGCAAGAATTATAAATTACCAATGCTAAAGTCGGTGTTGTCGAAGTAAAAGGCATTGATGTAGAGATCACGATCGCTGTTGTTAGTAATTTTATATCCGTACGTCGTCCGATCTGACGCAACAACGTCAATGACACCGATCTGTAGGTGGTTGTCTCCAGTCGGCTTCAAAATTGCCTTCCCCGAAGAATCGTAATCACTTGTGGGTATGAGGGTCTTGCATTCAATATCGATGGAAGTGTCGACGAGAGCATCTTTCACCTCGCGGTTAAGATGCCAATAGAAATGAGCAGCGCCATGAAGGACCGGAATAATTTCCTGGGGGTCGTTTGCTACGGTATGAGGCATACGCGTCAAGCCGTACTCTACGAGACGCGGGTCGAGGACGTCGAACGCTATTCTGTTGTCCACAATCGACAGGCCGAGTCTTGCCTTTTCTTTCTCTAGGACAGGCCGGATTTGCCTCTTACCAGGATGGAACTCCTTCATCATTTTCGCCAGAGTTTCATACAGTCTGAGAAGATTTTCATCGAGCGGAGAAAACAGTAGAAGATCCTCCGCCTCCCCAGCTTTCGTCTGCAAAACGCAAGAAGTTGCGGAAAGAGTGGTGACGGCGCCGCCGGATGTATATTTGATTTGAAGTGTTGTCGTGAATGGGCCAATGTTGGCCGCAGAAGCAACAACGAAAACACAGAGGGAAGGTGAGTCGTCGATGGTGAGACTGTCGTTGTATAGACCGAATTCGGAACCCACTGTGACGCCATGTGCAGATCCGGCTTGCATCTCGTATGCGGAGCCCTTCATCTTGATAGGAAAACATACACGTCCTGTTGTAGGTGCTCTGGAGTCGAAAATAATGCGGTTTTGGTTTACGCCTTCGCACTGGGGGTTTTGGCTGTGGGAAACGATGTCAGTCTTGGAGGTATTTCAGTTGGGTAGACTTACAATGGTATCTTGTTCATTCTCTCCAGAAGTGAGGCGTACGTAAGTTTATCCGCGCCCACCGATTTGAGAGTAGGAAGGAGGGCTTGGGTGAACGCCCCACCCCCCGTACCGCCATCAGACGCTTCTTCTTTCTGTGTGCATGCTGCCAAGAGGACGTGGTTGGCTAATCCTCTTCTAGTATATCCCGGTGCAGTACTAGATCCACGGGACCCACTCGCGGTGTACCAGATATCACGGTCAAGGTCCTGTGGTATATGTTGGCTCTGATTTTTAGTAAGGCCTCGGACTTTACGACGTCCTCGCGTCCCGGAGCCTGAATGGCAGCAGTCGAAGATGACGGTCTAACGAGATTCGTGAGATCCATGTCAAGGGTAGGTCGAGAGGAATTTTCTTACTATATTGTCCCCATGTTCAATCGCAATTCCGTTCAGAAGCGCTGCGAGAGTATGGTCGGGGATTCCGTGAACCTGCCTCGCTGGATTGGTGCTGTAGTCCTGCGGGATGATCATCTGTATCTGGTTGGACACGTCTCCGGAAGGCCAGCCAGTCGGAGCTTCAGTTTCATCGCCGTGTCCTGCATAGAAAATCAAGATCGGGTCGTTCTTCTTGATACGTTTGTCCGTTTGAATTTCCAAGAACGCCTTGATGATGTCGGCGCGCTTGGCATTCTCGTTAGTCAAGAAGCGGATATGTGAATCGGAAACTTTTAAGTCTTGAAGTAGATAGTCGCGCACGTCGGTAGCATCCTTGATACACCCGTCCAGAGGGTTGAGGTCATCGGGGTTGTACTCATTGATACCAATGATGAGAGCGAAAAGTGACTTCGTGGCTCTATATCATCGTCAGTTGTGTCTGACTGTGAGGCCAAATGCAAAGCCGTACTGATCTGGGACAGTGATAATTGGTGGGGGCTTGACCGTTTCCACGATCGGGCCACTGATATGAAATTGATGAGCGTTAGATTACAGTTGGACCTGACGCCGTGGACTCACGTTGGCTTTGGGCGATTCACCAAGAGGTGCCAGAAGAGTTCAGCATAACTGAAGACATTTATGTTGAGGCTAGGGAAAAACATGGAGCCGGAAGGTGAATCACGCCAAGTTCGATCCAAGCGGTGCTTTATATCTTGCACAAGTGTCACGAGATCGCCCATAAACAGGCCGGTGCTTCGATTTGGTGCGTTCGAAGTCGGACGATCAAGACAGACTTCTCCGCCGCTAATACTCCCGGGAGTTAGATATGAGTCTACTGCCATCGATAAGAATACTTGCCACGGACGGCTCTACAAATAATCGCAATCCACTTGTTGACAGTTCAATTTCAACTTTGTTGAAGGCAGGGGAAGACGCCTCCTGACAGGGTTTCCACGGCGGCTGTGTGTTTTTTGACCGCGCTAGGGTAGGCTAGATATTGAAGAGCTCAGAGCACCTTTTACAATGCTGCCACTGATCGTTAAGAGGTCGAGAAAATGGATGCCCAAATCAAGAGCAAAACATCGTTAAAATAGGTCGTCTCGAAGGTGTACGGCGGGGAACTTGCTACCCCATCGCATAGATCATCTGCAGCGGTGAATGACTTTGGAATGAACCAATGCGTCTGGATTCTCACGGATGCGTTCAATGCGTCATCGTGCAGTGCATGCGTCATCGCATTGCAATTTGGCTTGGATTTGTGACCAACTTGCAGCCTACGGTGCCCAGTAGCCGGCAGAGGGCTCCATGTTTGCTCCATGTGCTTCCTCTCACCCCGCACCAATTACTCGCCAATTGGTGAGGGCAGGTTGTTTAACGCTTGTGGCTCGACTCTCAAGTTCAGAATGTGCAAGGTAACAAGGGCAGTATTCATTAACTTGACGTCCGGTGATTAGGATGGTTTTCTGTCGATTACAACCCTATATTAACAACTTTTCTGTCAGCGCACTTCGAAGACTTACTGAAAATGGTTCATCGACTACGGTGAAGATCATGACTGCCTGACTAACGCTAACGTATAAGCATACTGCCATTTGCATGACTTCGTTCCAGCGGATGAACGTCCATGCTGAACTTTCGAACGTGGGTAAATCAAGGGTAAATTGTAAATCTCGGTGACTCGGTCACCACAAAACATTTTCGGTATTGAGAGCAAGTGCTCCCACAATATGCGCAAACTCGCAATCCCAACGGGTATTGACCCCCATCGATAGAGGCGGATAAGTCTTCCCGACTCTCCGTTGCCCGAGGAGCTTGTGCCACTGAAGGTCAGTGAAATGAGTGCTTTCGTGGATGAATGACAAGGTAAGGGCCTTTTTTGGACGAAATGAAAACACTTGCTTTTGGGACTCCTTTACGACTGATTATGCATATGACCAGGTGTAAGCATCTTCGCCACGCCTAGACACGTCACACGACGAAGTGAGATCTTCACGTCCTTCGCCTACCGTTCTCTGGGTTTCGGATGGTGGGTGAAGGTTGGGAATCGGTATGTGTGGGACAGGACGTCGGGTGTGACCGCCCGCAAAATCCGAGGTTAGCAGATTTGTCTCGAATTTCAATTGCAGGAATATATGGTGAAACTCGCATGGGGCGTCCTCTGTTTACATGTGACTGTTTTAACCAAAGGCTGGGCGGCGCCATAGAGAATCGATCGGAAGGGATCGATGAAGCATCCGAGAGGATAAACAACAATACCTTTGCCTAGAGATGATATAGAGAAGCGTTCACATACACGTACACGGAGTATTTCTTATTGCCGCGTGCGCTAACCTGAGGTAACGACGCTGAGTGGAAACGTTGGCATAGAATGTTTAGCCCTTGATGCTCAAGCGCTCAAGGATCTGAAACACGAGATGCAGTGGCCAGGAAGACATCAACAAGGCACGGTCAGGTTCACCAGGAGTAATTGTTATGAAAGCTTGTGCTCGGTGCTCTGGAGTCTGGAATGCCACAGCACCTGAACCGACTGACTCTGCAGATGTTGGGATCCACGGAGCGCCGAATATCCGTTGATCAAGAAAGGGGTAATAAGCACCAAGAGGGACTTTCCACGAAGTCATTTAACGAATACCCTGATTGACCACCAGACTGAAGCACAAGACGTCACAATGAAAGAAAGGCGAAACCCAAGTTCACGGGACACGAAAGGGCGTTAACTAGCACAAAGCGAGGCTCCTCCTGCGTGGTAGCCAAAGCAAATCATGGGGACCTCAAACGGGAGAGCGTGCAGATTGTGCCGAATCCATCCTGTAAAATGGAGCTTGAGAATGTCAGCTCGTGTAATGCAGGTCAGAAGTTGGTTCTGGGTGTTGTGATCCCAAGTACAAAGCGGACCACGAGGGGAAGGGAGAAGAAATCTTCGCATTTCGACTAGCACAACATCGAGCAGTCGTGAAGAGGGCTTCCTGTTTGAAGATAACAGCGGTTCTTCCTTCATAAGAAGCCTTAAATGCACTTCGCGCTCTGTCTGTCGAAACCTTGAGCGTAAATAGACCACTTGCATAAGAAGCGCAATAACGAGTACCTCGCTGCGAGTGAAGGGGAATTCGACGGAACACAACGCTTAGTGCCCAGTCGGCGAGACATGACCGCAATTGGGAGAACGATACGGAAAACACTTCATATGCTGTTTATTCAAAAGCACTTGATGATGAAGAACAATAGCGCATAGTCCACCCCTTGTCTGGAGATAGGCGGATTCCTTGATTGAGTCTCGAGATCCGGTGTTCAGACGTGTATGATGATGGTGAATATGAGGGAGCGGAGATAGCGCACCGGCGAACCGCAAGTTGCTTAGGCTAAGGGTATCTGGCACGATTGAGAAGGATATGTTGCCAGCCTGGAGAGGGGAGAACTTCGAAAACGTTCAGGGTCAAGAGTAAATGGCTCCCCACCCAGCGCTAGATGGAAGGATTTGTGTTGAAGACAGGAAGAATGAAAGTTGATACGCACATGTAGAATATTCTACCAATCGAAATGGTATTTCCAGCCCCACAGGATTGGGCAGATTGCAGGGGTGAGTCATGGCGCAAGTCGTGAATAACGCGAGCTATCACGCGGGGCGTAGCGATGATGTACATTGACGGCAACGTGGACTGCACGTGTGGAACGGGGGCTAAACTTTCGAATCGGCTCGCTGAAGGTGGCATAAACAACCCGTGGACTTGGGATTGAGCAGAGAGGCTATGATATCGGAGATACTGATGCTGCCGGGACATTCAATTATCAAGGGCAATCTTTCGAGACTTTGGCGAGGTACAAGAAGGGATTAAAGGGCTTATCCTCGTTTTGAGAATGCGATGTCTTCCGTAGATAAAGATTTGACATGAACATTGAAAGATTGAGAGATGGCTAGGCAGCTGATTTGATAAGAACATGGGACTTAATTTCCTAACGACTTATGGCCTACCAAGTGATTAATTGGTGTCATAAGGGGGTGAGGATTGATTAGGCGGAGTCTGACGTGTACAAGATCAACTGCAGGGCAGGAAGGGCGTGACGATAATCGAGTCTCAGGTTACTCCGACCCGTACTGTCCACCTTTTGTTCGATTTAGAACTTTTCTTGAAGATAATGACACCCGGTGAAAACTCTTTTCGTGTTCTCAAGTCTCAACGAGAGAGGGAGGTGAGGGTCCAGTTATTTTTTTTGATGACAAATATGAGACTACCATTACTAATCGGTCGTCACGAGGTTACCATCAAAGATCGATCTCATCGATACGTGTCACGGATCACTATCGGCCGGGCTTGTCTGCCTTAGCCCGCTCTACAAATCTCTGAAAAATGCTGGAGAAAATCTCAAGGGATGTCAAGTCCTCAGTGAGTATTTCTTTTTGAAAAGGCTGATTTTTTACATGGTCCTTACTAATTTCTCGAAGGCAGAACGCGAACCCTCGGAGCAGCCAAACTGTTGGGTCGTCCAGACCTGGAACCATATTCCCATCTTGGATGGTTCTGGGTTTGATTCATCCAGTACCTTGGGACCAGGATAAGGTATCATAATTCCGGTTAACTTCTGGTGTGATTCTTGCTTATTGTCTCGCTCATATACCGCTGTCGGATTGGTGGCTTCGTCCGGAAATAGGGTTAGAAGGACGTGTTTGAAGAAGAGACATCCTTTCATCTTCTACCCTGAATTGGTGGGAACGACAACCATTGCTACTTCGAGCATAAAGGTGCGCTTACCCAATGCACTTGAGCCCCGTCATTTTTTCTTCGCCCTGTCGACCGAGTTATTGCATCAGTGAGCACAACTGCTCATGAGTCTCTTTTTATTTTACCCATCCTCATCACTAGGCTTGAGATGCCCCCGATCCGTGACCATGAGGTGGATTACGAGAACACCGAGGACGATGGTGAGCACAGCCATTCAACCCCATCATTCACGAGCTCAACACGTTGATTAGACATGCCGCCGCTCGTTGACAATCCGGCCGCATCGATGACATACACCTTCTTTACGGACATGACTCCCATGTCGTTCACCAATCCCGACCCGCCTCAAGCAAGCACCTCTGCGGTTCAACTGCATTCGAGGATCAGTCCGCCGGCGTCACCAAACACACTGCCAGCACCTCACCCAAATACGCGTCCCCATGGCAAGAGACGTGATGCGTCGTACATTCCCCGTCCGCCGAACGCCTTTATCCTCTTCCGGTCGTCCTTCATTCGGAGTGAGCAGGTACCCGGGAAAGTGGAGGGCAATCATAGTACACTGTCCAAAATCATCGGTACGTCTTCGCGATGTCTACTTTAATCACACATTTTGACTCCATCATCAATAGGGATGTATTGGAAATCTTTGTCGCGCGAAGAACGCGAGAGCTGGGAGGCCAAAGCCGTAGTAGCTCAAGCTGAACACCGTAAAAAGTACCCTGATTGGAGGTTCCGACCTGGGGCCAACGCGATGGCAAAGCTCAAGATCAAGGATGGCGGTACAGTCATTCGGAGGAGAAGTGCTCGGAGTCGCACAAAGGACCCCCCTGACGACGGTGATGGCGGCGCGGGGGACGAAGCGGAGGATTCAGCAAAAGGCAGGGATAAAGGGAAACGAAAAGCCCAGACAAAGGGGAAGGAAGAGTCGAGGTGCGAGAAGATTGCGAATTTGCTTGTGGAGGGAAAGAAGGGCGCGGATTTGGAGAAGGCTGTGAAACAGTGGGAGGGAATGAATGGGAACCAGAAAGAAACATCCCAGCTGCCAGCTTCATCCTCCTCCACCAGACCCCGCCGCTCTCGAAAGACGACCATCCCTACCATCGATTCTATCCCTCGGGTCAACACTCGCATCGAGACAGCCCCAATGCAAGATGTCTCTCAGCCAGACTCTACCTCTACTCAAATTCAATCCGACAACCCTGCTCCCCTTCCCGTTGGCCTTTCCGCAGTCCCGCTAACCCACATGTTCAAACGCTCTCTCTCCCTTCCGTCAAGCAACCCGCGCTTAACACTCCCTGAATCTACAATCACGCTTCCATCTGACGCCGCGTCGCCAGGAGACTGGGAAGTCAACAGGATTGGTACACCAAGCACACCATCATTGCGTCATCATCCCCACTCTCAAACTGCGACCACAGGTGATACCGCCACCTCATTCCCGCTCCTTTGCACTCCCTTTACGCCACAAGCATCCTACGGCCCTCGACAGCTCCCGTGGGAGGACGAAGAAGCGCGACGGAGGAGAGAGTTATCCCAAGAGGGCGAGTATTGGTGGCCGTCCTCGGGTTTGGAAGACCAGATCGCTGACGCGGGCTGTGAACGGCCGGACATGATTGTCACGTCCGATGGGATGGGATATGAAGATTCTGTCGGATAGTTCGATCATCAGTACAACGAGGTGCGCCGCTGTGCCTTGCTTCTTGTCTTATTGACAGCTGACCTTGAATCACATTCACTCAGCAATACGGTGCATCTCTCGAACCCCCAAACGACGGCAGCGAGCTCGTTACCTGGTCAACAAACCCCGATCGTCAAGGCCTCGTCGCCGTCATACAAGATCCGCATATGCATTGCGAGATCGACGTCCCCCTCTCGACGCCTCTCCCGCCACCTGTATCGACCGACCCCTCGAATTACTTTTACACATCCCAATGCACACCACTTCCCGCTTCCTCATTTTCCACCTTGTCCGGCTGGGCTGGCGATTATAAGTATGAAGAAACTTCGCGTCAACCAACTTCATCAGCCACTAACACGACGGCATCAGCACCAATGCCGGCATGGTACGACGCTCCTGGTTGGGAGGGGCATCAACATCAGTTTAACCATCCTAGTCTGTATGTTAGCTCGGACGATTGGGATCGGATAGAGGCGAACCATGGAGAAGAACACCACATTCGAAGACGATCATGATATCTCCTATTGACCCGGGTGAATATTTGTTCTCTTTCTTTCACCCTCTCTGCCGTTTTGTTCTTGCTCTTCGACTTCGTTTCTTTGAACACATCTTGGCAAATTATTGTAGCTATTATTGTATCCTCTTTCTTGTTTCATTGGCATCACAACATGTAGATAATGTATCCACTTACACTATTCATTTTCAGTGTACTTCATCCATTCAATGTACATATATAGAAATTTTATTCATCATTTGAAAAGCTTCACACACGAGGTGCTAAGCAAAATAACTAGAGAATTGGTATGGCTAAGGGTGAGCTCATCGATGGTCACTGTCTGTTACCCTCCTTTACACTCCCGCCATCACTGGCAATCACCAAGTTTAGACATTTTCAGTATAACCTAGTCACTCCGGTGATATAAATCCAAAGAGTAAGTCATTAGCGATCCAAAAAATTAACTGGAGTTGCGACACTGAATCTGCGCCTTACTAAGTACGACAGAAATAATTCGTACTTGAGGAGCTCTTATTTCAGAAAGAGTTGATCCGATAACGCCGATCAGTACAACTTGCAAGCCACAACGGGTTTCTCCGAGGTGTTGACAATTTTCTTCTCTCTGATCTCTCTCCACAAACGAATATATGAGGACACGAAAGTGCTCCCTAACGGTCTACTTGAATTCCTATAATGCAACATTTATTTATCACGATATGTCTTCGTCAAGAACTCTAGAAACCTCGAAGATCAATTATTCCAGGTGGCATCGAGCAATCAAAAGTATGCTGCGCCCATTCTGAACAATCACTAGTCACGGTTCATATACATTTCTCACGTAACCTTAGCGCCCCACCATTGCCCCACCATACTTCTCGAAGGTAGACCTACAGATTCCCGGAAGGGACGCAAATCCGGATGGACAATGTAATGTGATCAGTCGCAATGGTGGGTGGGTTGATCAGCCGTCATTTACCAATGCTGAAGAAAATCGCTGTATGGTATTACACGTGGTGTTATCCGCATGGGTGCATGCAATGCCCTTTCAACGCGCCAAAAAACAATCCAGCCAAAATATAAAAGCTTTCGGTCGGGGCTTCCTTCCCATCAATTGCATCATGCAGACTCTTCCTCTCCTAGGATCTCTTGTCTTGGCTGGCTCCGGAGCTTCTCAGCAAATTTGGGATATTGTGAGTGTCGGTCCTCACTTCCCACATACATGCTTTTGATCTGACAGTGGCAAACAACATGGGATCGTTCAAAGCTCTTCAGCTCTTTGTCTCCTCCTTCCCCTATCAATTTCGTCACACCAGGTCCGATTGGCAGCGCGGACATCATCGTCAACGATGCGGTTAAATTTCAGACTATTGCTGGTTTTGGAGGCTCTCTCAGTAAGTCGGTTAACCGTTGTGCTGTGGTTGTTACCTCAATTGCTTTGTCCAATCCTCATTTCTTAGCCGACTCCTCTGCTCTCGTTTTGAATAATTTGAAGGTTGATGGAACCAAACATCTCTTTGATTGCGCTTATAGTTTTCTTTAGTCAACCAACTCTCAAAATTACTGGACGCTGCTGGATCATATGTTCTCTTCAACGTATGCCGCTAACGCCGCTGGTCTCAATTACATTCGTGTTACAATCGGAGCTTCTGATTTCTCTGCGAACCGTGAGTCAATCGAAGCCTCAAACTCCCTCCGACGCTGATTTGAAGAATTTAGTTTATAGTCTAGACGACGCCATCGGCGATACAACGTTCAGCAACTTCAATATCAACAAGGTCCCATCTTACGTTTTTTCCGTCCTCAAGGATATTCGCGGGATCAATTCTAATCTCAAAGTCCATATCATCCCATGGTCCCCGGTAACTGCACCAGCTCTTCACTCGGCATCCACTCATTTCTTTCTAGCCTGGTTGGATGAAAGATAGTGGAAGCATGAATGGCGGATCCCTACAGTCAAAATACGTCACTGCTTGTAAGAACTTATAAACTACGACCGCATTCCCTTTATTATTTGATTTTCAGATCCTACCTACCTTCTCAAAGCCGTACAAGGTTTTCAAAGTCAAGGAATCGCCATATATGCAATATCTATTCAGGTATGCTGATCAGTATATATCGTTGAATTTAGTCCGAGTCTTTCAGAACGAACCCCAGAATAACAATCCTACATATCCCACCTGCGCAATGTTGCCCGCTGTTGAAGCCCTGATTGGCGCTGCGCTGCGCACGCTCCTCGATAGTAACGGTCTTTCAACTGTAAGAGTTATCGGTTACGAGGTATGTACCCCAGTCCTTTAATATTCCCAAACACTAATGGCTAGATTAACAGCACAACTGGGATGACGCTGGGGTATACCCGGTGGCTCTGGTGCGTACATCCGCAGTTCCGTAAAGGTTACATGAATTCCGTTTTCAGATGCAGGACGCCGGAAACTCTTTCGCCGGCGTGGCGTTTCACTGCTATGCTGGAGCTGTTTCTAATCAAGACTTCTTCCATAACTCTTTCCCGGCTAAGGTGCGTCTTGGCGTTCGAGCTAGATTTACAATCCACATCACTTTCAGGAGATCTACTTCTCAGAGTGCGCTGGAATAATAGGGTCTGATTGGTGGAGCGATATCAAGGTGCATTCTTAGTTTATTTTGCCGTCGTGCCTGAACGTGTTCTGTCAAGTGGTACATGAATAATCTGTCAGGATTTTCATTCTCTGTCTTTTCCTCTGCCGACGCTTTATATTCTAGTTGGATTGGGAGTCTCGAACATAACGCGAAATCTGTCTGTTCCCCATCTTTTGCATTCTAAAAGACGGGCTAGCAACGTTGAACAGGGTTTGATGTGGAACATCGCTGCCGATGCTAACGGGAATCCGAAGCTGCCTGGTACACATAGCTGCGGCGGTGCGGGGTGCCGCCCTCTCGTTACAGTGAACGGCGACGGAAGCTACACCTTGAATCAGGAGTGTAATATTGCCTCTCTTTTTTTCTATCCCAGAAAATATCTAATTTTTATCTCATAGTCTATTCCATGGCCCAAGCGTCGAAGGCAGTTATTCCCATCGACCCCGCAGGCCCTTTCGGACAACGAATTGGGGTATCCGTTGACGGGCCTCTTAATTGGGCACTTAGAGTTGGTGTATACGTTATTTCAAGAGTATCTTTGAGTGATTGGTCGCAGTTCTCCATCGTCGTGATGAATTGTAAGTTATTCACCTTGATTGGGACGGGATTCTCTGGGTAATAATATTTTTGTCAAGGGGCCGACGGAACAAATCCTACGCCAGTCACCGCTACTATCGAATTCCGAGGGATGCAGGTGAGTTATGTTCCGTGTATGAAACCCTCACTGATTCGTGCATCTAGGCGAAGTACACGTTTCCGGTCGGTGTAACGACCCTCTGGTGGTTTGCTCCCGCGGCGGGTAGCCAAGCCAGCGCGGCGATGGAATTGAACGCAACGACGCTAGGTACGAAAGGCGCTGGAACCTTGAAGGCAGCAAACTTGACAGGTGCAAATGAAACGACTAGTAAATTCGTTTCCGTAAACTCAACCTCTACGGTAAAGGGAAGATTGACTTGAATTACGACGAGCTCTCGTAGCATTGTACACCATTGAACGGGAGGAGGTATATGAATTCGACCCGCCATTGTAGTAGCGCATTCGCATCCCCCTCTCCGATTTAAGTGCTGTAAGTTGATTTATTTTACCTAAGTTATACAGGGCTGGAAGGTGTTTTATCACCAGTCGGCCCAATGTTCCACTAATGCCGTTCTCCGAGGTTTTAAGATCCATAGGAGTCTAGTGTTAGTAAAACGTTGATAAACGCTTGCTTTTAATCACGGCAAGCAACGGGGGGAAGAGTTTGGAAAGAGATTTCTCGTCCCCGTTACATGCACACCCAAATCAGGCCCTTACCTTGTCAAGTTATCTTCGCCCATTGAAGACGTTTTATTGTTCTCCCTCTTAAATATCTCCGCTGATACCGATACGCCGGGCGTCGGACATGGCATTTGAGGTGGAGATTAAGATTAGTAAAGCATTCCTAATTTATTTATACATTCCACATACTGGCCTGTGTAGTATGGGGGAGTTGTGGGCGGTTGTGGCCTAGGGCTCAGATAATAACCCTATTCTGGTCAGAGTCAGGGACGAAGGTGGACTTAAGGAGGATTGAAATGGGCGCATTCTCGCGAGGTCTATTTTGGACGATAACGTGAATAACGCTTCGAGGGTAAGTCCAGGGGCTCCAATATTGCACGTCCAACAGTGGCGTAGAACATCTGCTCCAAGAATCGTCTCAGATGACAGTGCGAAAATAAGAATACGAAGGTGTGTCAGTCTGTGTCAGTTTCGGGTTTTATGGGGCTTATCCAACGGGCAAGGATCACATATCGTGCTATTGAGTAAATGCAACGGCTGTGGAGCGCCACCAACCCCGCATATTAATCAGTAAAGAGATTCGACCTCATAGTCAATGACGTACTAGTGCAGTCTGGCACTGATTTACTCATGATCGTTGGAAGGGAAGTTGGGATATCCTCGGACAAGGCAAGTCGGGTTATAGATTTGAGGTCAACCTCCAATTCGAAACTCCTGTCGACGCGAAGCGTAATGAATCCAGGTTCGTCGAATTGTTGAGCGCTCCCGACAGCCATGCGGTCAGTACTCGGAAGTGGGTCCCGACCTGACTTGAACCATCCCTCCATGGTATCCGGGTTAGTTGGTAGAGAGTATTTAGTCTCCTCTTCCAGCCCTCTGTTTCAGAGAAACCCAGCGCGTTCTCATTTTTGAACTCGACGGTGCCAAGGCCGACTTACGAGATGGGGAGGAGACTTTGATGCAGCTACAACGCAGAGAGGAGGAGAAACAGCCCAAAATCCAGAAGTCTGACGATGGAACTCTCAAAGTCATATCTCTCCAAGATGGGTTACCTTTATTAACCCGTACGAGCAAATTGCCTGTTGTGCGCCGGTCAACGTTCGCCTTGCGTTCGCCACGACTATAACTGCGTGTCACAAAGGACGTTGTTAAGGATATATTTGAAGCACAGCCGATTGTGATGATGTTGAGTTTTCAAGATGATGTACCAGAGAGAGGTGAGAGATAAATTACTTAATGATGATTCCTTTGACGGCCGTGTATTTGCAAGATGGCCTACCTCGCTGATTCTCTCTGCGGCGCTCACCGCTCATGCCGCAACTACACAATGGGAAGAGGAGTTTCAAGGCGTAGTTGGAATATCTTATCTTGAGGAGGAAGGCTCAGTTAATGTTTTAACTCTGCGTTAGTGGATAGGAGAAAGATTGGAAGTCACGTGTGGTATAGAAAATCGTGACTCCAACTTCCATTTGCACTGCTTGCCAACCATTTTGTATCCGGGGTTTCCAATATGTACAATTCTTAAAGAATACCGTGACCAGAATGGATTACAGCTCGTGCGATCCTCCATCCCTCGTCGATTCCCATTCCAGCTGATTCAGCCACCAAAACTGTAGCAACGGTACACGAACGGTGGAGTTGGGCCATGTATCAAGTTACTCACCTACCGCTTTTCTTGGCTACGACAAGGACAATTCGTTTAACGCCAGGTACGTATCACCCTCGTTTGTTCAGATAAGACAACAATGAACCACACTCAGAGCATTTTTACAAGAGCTGCCGAACTGCGTGCTATGTTGACCAATCGATCCACATGCAGGTGCCTCTGCGCACATCTAGTAGGAGGTAGCAACGAGGCCAAGGAGAGTGTTTGGTAAGCCAAGTCCGCAATGTAAACTCAAACACTGATTGAAGCATCTACCTTCTCGTTCTTAGGGTTGACGAGAAAGTGGGTAAATGTGTTCGCGAGTTGTAAGGAGAATATTTCACGTCGACCCGGAGTGGTGCGACTGGTAAGCGATTTCATTGCTCCGAGACAGCGTGCCTGACGGTCATCTCTCTACCATCTACCACGTGAAGCGATACGGATGGCGTCCAGTTGTGAAGAGTCCTGCGTGCGGAGCCAACGTGCAGATCCATCGATCGCGTGCGGGTTTATCGAATAAGAGTGTTGCGATACCTCGCTGCCGAAAAAAACTAAAGGAACACAATATGAAGGTACGACAACTCCCTCTTGACTTCGCAATGCGAATTGTTTCTTACTTTATCGTTCGTAGAGCTCCATATTCAGCGATATTTCGAGAGTTGAAGAACGCTGCGCTTCGCTTAGACGCATAAAGAGGAGAATGTCAAATAAGAGTATGTACATCACTGGCCCCGCCGTCGCAATTCTTTTCAATAGTTCCACGCGGAATAGTTCGATGTGGATGACTCGTCTTCGACCCTTATGTGCATTCCGTAACGTTCAGCTTTAGAAGACGGTTAGTAAAGAGATGACGACAATACTAGAGGGTGTCAAGTAAAGGTGAGTTCTCTTGAAGCTCTTCGATTTACTCTTGGATTCAAACTACCTGCCTTTAGTAAGTATTTACTTTTTAACATCTCAGCTGCTGCCGAGCATTCAAATCTAGATCTTTCACAATTTGTGATCTGAATGAGGCCACTCTCTAAATGTATTCATGACCTAGCATGGTTAAAAGATGCAGGGCGCTCAAATGGCTTGTTGTGTTTCGGCCCGTGACAATAACAACAATAACAATAACCGCCTATAAACGCGCCTCTCAGCTCCATCCTTTGTCTCATTGAAACAAAAGAAACTTGGTCTCCGCTGTCAGTTTTTTTGTTCTCCCCACTGCCAGCTTCACGCAACCCTCGATTTGCCGCAGATCGTGTTCGATGGATCCCTGCAGTTACACGGCGTATATAACAACGTTGGATTGGAGTATTCACTCGTTTCCTTTCCAAGTACCGACTCACCTCTCCATTCGAAGTGAACTATGGACACCTACTTTCAGCCCGCTGCTGCCAACTACCACACTCCCCCTGTTCACCCTCAGCAACGACAGCGGGGATACCGGATCTGCGACCAATGCTGTACTCCCGAGACCCCGTCTCTCAAGTTCCGCTTATGTGGAGGTTGTGTACGTCATCCTTCTCGTATTGCCTTCATGAATATTGACGTGACGCCCCCAGCTGACGACCCAATATTGCGTGAGCCTTGTCAGTCCCCGGTACTAAATTGCCCTCTGACGAATTTGTCTTCCATAGTCACAAGACTGCCAACGCGAACACTGGCCCCACCATAAAGCCATATGTCAGCACACCGCGTCAGTATCCAAAGCGGCCATTGCCGCTGCGTCTTCCTCTCCAGCCGCAGACCAACACCTCGCGAAGAACCTCCGAAAGTTCGCCTCTGCCCATACGGCGTTGTTGGGGTGGGCTGGTTTCCAGGCGTTGCAACTAAAACGTGTCCCGGCAAATATTAGGCAAAACGCGTTGCTCATTGACTTGAGCTACCATCCTCACGGCGAGTCGCAACGTCGGTAAGTCCGATGTTCCTTTCCTCCGGCGCACTCCATCGATGCTCACACGTGCTCTGGTAGATTTTCGATAGCCTCGACCCACATTGTACCGAGGAGCTATGTCCATGACCCGCTCGTCATAGCTGACATCCAGCGACGCGAGGAACGGTGCAGGTATAGCGGGGGCATCGGGACACTCGTCGTCATCCTCCAATGTGGTGGTGTCTCCCAAGTTATGCCCGTTGAAGTCGACCCGCCTGCGAAGATTACGTGGGACTCGAGGGACGATTGGGCGAGTGTGCTTGCGCACTTTGTGGAGAGCGGTAGGACGGATTTTAAGCCGATATCGTCCACTTCAAGGGGGTGAGTTATCTTTTCGTTGTCCTTTTTCGGAGAGGGGGATTGACCAACCCATTTAGGGTTTATTATGGATGAGGGACGAAGCTGCGTGGACTTTAGAGGACCGTCCGCACCCATGAACCTTTGCAACCACGCACCCTTTGTGCTCATTCACAACCACCCGGCATTTTACACGCTCCCGCACCATCAATTCACCTTGCTCGCGCACCACCCATCATTCCACCCACATTCGTGTATCTCATGCATGACCATACCCGCGCCGTCGATCGGTGCACTCTCAGCACATATCTAAACCTCTAATGAGCAACATCCATCGCATCAGCATCGTCCGTATCATCGCCAGCATCATAATTCACTTACATCTATGGCGTCCTTATCTCGGTACAATCCGTTAGTGCCATGTCGGCTAGCCGCATCTATACCTCTTCTCCGTCTTTGGTCAGCTTGTCGAGTACAAGGTTTCCCCTTTTGTTATGTTTTCGCTTTCGTTCGCTGTTTCGTTATCGTAACCTTTTGGTTTGAATTATCTTTATCAACCGCTTGTGGTTCGATTTTTATCTAAATGTGTTGGTACATAGTCAGATTATAATAGTGCTATGCGATACAATGGCATTCGCGCACCCAAATTGGTTTGAGTTTCTGAGAGAGAATGATGAAAAGTCGATATTAGCGTGAATCCGTGGATTGGACAGGATTTGACGTACGGAATCATCTCATTCCGCAGATCGAACCCCTGCCGTTCCGTTAGTCCATGAATCCAACGTGGGGGGTCACCAAGCCTGCCATAGGGACTGGTGCTCGTTAAGGGCTTCAAGGGTGCGAAGCAACGGGCCGTGCAGAGATTCTGATGAACGAAAGGGTGGATGACTCTGGTAAAGTTGGAGGACGCGCCGTGGAATGTTCGATGGTGCCGGAGAATGCAGCTCTATGACAGTACGTTGTGAAGTTCTGATATAAACTTCTGGTTAGCGAATCGGATACTAATAGAAGTGGATGGGATCTCACCACATCCCCGTCCTGCGCTTCGAATCTTCAATAGTCCGATGCTTCCTCGATTTTGAAGCTTGAGCTCGAAAAGGACAAGAGAACGGGTGATCAAAAGAGTCGTGGAAGTCAGGCGTAGCAGAATGACAGGGCGAGCCCCGCAAAGTAGACTCGCGAGGGCCAGACGGGACCAGACCAGAGCAGTAAAAAGGAAGACGGTGGTGTCAGTGAAAAGTGTGTCATCGGCTGTCGCCGGTGTTGAGCACTCCAAACATGTGCACATGACTTGACGTGACTGCAGTGCAAGGCACCATGAGAAAGCGAATATCTCTTCGCTCCGACCAGCATTGCGACCTGCGACCTCACGATGACCACTGGCGATGGAGCGCATAATGTTGAGAACACCGTTGGCCAAGCTTCTCTGGATGGTCAGGGAGGCCCTGAGCCAGTAAGCGTTGTGTCTTCCCCAGCACTTTTGATTTGAAATGATAAACTAGATATCTCAAATGAGAACCGCTAGCGAACACCGTAACAGTGCGTATTCTTTGTGGTATATATCGTCTATCTCACATAATGCGTGCAGTATACTATCGGTTATATACCAAAGGAGGCCCACTCGAATCAAACAACCCGATCTTCTCTAACGATCGCTTCATCAGTCGTATCTCTTCTAAATCGGTGAGACCCCCTCATACGGCCGCCTCGCTGAAGAGGTATGTCTGCAAGATTGAAGGAGTGGAAGGCCCGGAAAAGGCCGATTTGTACCTGTCGTTGTCAGAAAACAAGCCTTTGGATGAATCTGCTCGTCTTGCGCTCAGAGGGAACTCTGGCGGGCCAGGATCATCTGAGGCTGACCCTGTAGTTTTCGTTGTTGATAAGGGCGCCGTTGAGAAGAGACCGAAGTCTGCGAGTAATGCGGGCTCGAGTGAATTGCCAGCAGGGAAGAATGAACTTTATGGTGCGCTTTGTGGTTTTGTTCTCAAAAATTTTAAAACTCGTGGTCACCAGTGTATTACCGACTATACGACGATGATGGCGAAGCTGTCTCGAAAACGTCGTTTGACGAGGACGACTCCTCTTTGGGTCGCATTGACACATTTATCATTCCGCCACCGCGCACAGTCGCTTCCTTGAAAGATTGTCTCGTTCATGTAGAAGGGGTCTCGGGTCACGATGTTCAGTTGCTTGAAAACGAGGATGGAGAGGTTACCTTGAACGATGGAGATGCCATAGACCTTCTCAGTGACAAATTTCCGGGCTCAAAAGAGGGTCAGCCGATAGTGTTCACATATGCACGGAACGCTTCCGATAAAACGGCGACACTGCTTTCGAAACACCTTACAGCCACTACAAACTGGGGTGAGTGAGAATTGTAGGGAATGCCGTGTTGCCTCTCATATTGTTTAGCCGGCGCGAGTGTGGATGCCGCGTGGCACTCGCTTGAGACGGGAGAGATCTTTCAAACAGACGGAGTGCATGGGAATAAGCCATTCTACTCTGGTTCTAAGGGTTAGGGTTAGGGAGGGATTTCCTTCACTCTGGGACTAGTTGCGATTGCAAAGGTTGCCGCTAGGATATAGCTGACAAGCTTTCGGATACTAGTTCCTCGTCAGTGCAATGCATCCTTTTATACTCTTGAAGGAGTGGTTTGTATTTGGTGCGCAAAATCGAACAGATCCTGCCCGGCTATGTGGTACTTGCCATATGCGGCCTAGAGCTCTCGTAGAGAGATAGGGAACAATGGCGGTTTCCCACCACCGGCTCGGTTCTTCACCAAAAATACGTCTATCGATGAGATCGATAAGACTGATAACAATCATCCGTTCTAAAAATAGATCGAACAATAAGAAAATCCCATGTGAAACCGCTATTGTTCACTCCTTTGGGCATTGTTGTATTATTTCTATTGTTCTTTCGAACAATAGACAATGGATCACAATGGATCTCTAAATATAGCTAATCGATATCTGAAGATAAGGATTAGAAGACGTATGTACGTCTAAAACAGACAAAAGAGGGTGCCTTCAACATATTCGATGTAGCGCCCAGAAGGCGCTTATCGATTTTGCATCGTGCATTCCCGTAAGTAGTTCTCATACTTGGAAGAGTTTTTCCGCGCACCGTTTGCTCCCGTAGGCTAGTAAGCGCGCAACCCTATCTTAGGGTTAGGGTTAGGGTGGAGGAGCCCGAGCCGAAGGCGAGGGCGACGATGTCGGTTGGAGTGAAGAGCGTTGCTGGGTTATAAGAGCCCATGGTACTAATAAATGGCTAGTGTTAGGGTTAGGGATAGGGTTAGGGTTAGGGAGGGATTTCCTTCACTCTGGGACTAGTTGCGATTGCAAAGGTTGCCGCTAGGATATAGCTGACAAGCTTT
>KN838741.1:0-17663 GCA_000827195.1 Laccaria amethystina LaAM-08-1
TCAATAAGCTTCTGCGCATGTAGTAAAAGTTTCTGCGCAACCAAATGTATTTTTGCGCACAAATGTCAACTTTTCGGCGCGCAACTAACATTTCTGCGCACTGAAGTAATTTCTGCGCAAGTATATAAAGATTTCTGCGCAGTGACTTTATTTCTGCGCAGCACTACCAATATTTTTGCGCACAACATATATTTTTGCGCGCTAGTACATAAACTCTGGGAATACTTACCCAAACGGACAGCCATAGACGAATGGCTGAATTTCGAAGCTATAATTACTTTTTCGAAAGAGAAGGAAATGATCATACTGTGATCAAAAATCACGACTCTGCTTGCCGCTGTCAATTTCTTGAGGAGTTCAACAGTCTCCGGGTAATATTCCTTCTCGATTTCTGCATCATTAGAGAAGGAAATGTATTTGGCCGGGTGGCGGTGAAACTGAAATCCAGCGTTATCAAGGGTCACTGACTCCTCCTCTCCTCGAAGATTCTTGACGACGACGTCGTGATCGGCTCGTGAAAAGTTTCTCTCCCGTTCCCCCGTCGCGGGGTTGGCGTTGACATGCTGGAATGCTCGTTCGCCGCTTTTTGGCTCCACAAAGTACGAGAGCCTCGCGATTGTATGTGATGGCGGGTTGGGGAGGTCCATTGGTACGGTTGCCTTCTAACTGTCAGCTTTAAGTACTGAGTGACGGACTCGGAGAGACCTGAAACAATTGCGTACAGCTGACGAAAATGCAAGACATTCCATGCCGAGGGAGAAGTCATTCGGCGTTAACGAGGTAGTAGATGTTAATGAGGAGTCTCCTAGTGTACAAATGGGCTATCCCTTCCCTAGATAGGTGAGCCAAAGTCCGCAACCGACGTGAATCCGCAAAATAGATTCGCACTGGTGCAATACAGTATCGAACTGGAAAGTTACTATAGGATTGCACCTAGACATTCAATGCTGAATACCTATGCAACATAAGAGATTAGCGTAGGCGGCCTTCCGGATGAAAACAAGCGGTTGTGAAAATTTGGCACTATATCTAGTTGAGCCGGTTCTCCAAGTCCAACCATGCAATCAACGTCAGCCTTCCACACACTATCTCACGGGACTTGAGTGCGAGCGGCGGGGGTCGCAACCAACGGTCGGAACAAGGAAATCGGCAAATTGCAGATTCAGGGCCAAAGTAGGACACTCCTGAGAGTTTGTGTGAAGAAACAAAATATACCGTACATAAATTTAAGGATGCCGGGGCCCTTCACATGGTGTATAAGAACGCGGATCGGAAATTCGAGAGCTCTGGGGTCAGAGAACCGTCTCAAAGTCAGCCCCGCTTAACATTGTGCTGCGGTTGGGAGATGCCATCGTCGTTTCCAGAAAGCTGGAATGGCTCATAGCACTTAGAAATTAGATAGACACCACGTTCCGTTCCGTAGTTGCGATCAAACTTGGTTGATGATGGTCTTTTGATGGTCTTACACAGTTTGGGCCGTGGACGGTGGAAGAGAAAACTGGGGAATGGCTGCGTGCTGGGACATGTGTTCCAAACAACGGGGCTGCCGGACCGAGCCAATTTTAGTCTTTGCAGTGCTCACACGTCCTTGAAAGGTAGGACGGGCGGGATCGAGAAAACTAGTACAGCATTTGCGATTGATAGCATAGAACAGCAAGGTAATCATACAATAGAGATTAGCATAGATGGTAGCCCTGATAAGAATATATCGTGAATGTCTTCTTCTGTCGTGAGTGTCGGTACAACGTTATGGGATAATGATAGAAACGGTCCGTGGTAGTAGCATAGTGGGATGAAGGTATAACAATGCCAGATGAGAGGATGAGAGAAACGAGCTTCGAGCATGCATAGCTGGCGGTTTGACATAGACGACGTAGTCATCAACCAGAAATTAATTCCGTGACGCAAGAAAGCGCCGGTATACACTCCACAAGGAGCTGTTCGAGAGTGCGAAGCCACCTTGAGTCGTGGGGGTCTTGTGGAATGGCAATGTGCCGTAGTTCCCAAGGCCTGTAATCAATCCGTCGTTGGCGCATGACGTGGCAAAATAGGCGCTGAAGCAACGTGAGCCATCGGAATGAAGACTGTTCAGTGTTACTACTCACCAGCTCCTCAGACTTGCGTGGCGACCTCTTCCGGGTTTCATCGCATAGGACATCGGTGACAATCAGGCTTAGAGACCGGAGACGGGGAAGTCGCGAGGCCAGCGAGAAAAGGAGTTCAGGGCTGAGATATGATACACGGAGCTTAAGGCGCTTAAGAGGAAGCTCTTCGGGTTGAATGGATGCGAATGGCGCAAGGATGCTCTGTACATCATCAAAAGTAAGAATGCGATCGTTAAGGATGAGGGATTCAAGGGTAGGGGAATGAATGGTAAGGAAGTCGGACAAGATGTGTAATGGCGCGCGTAAAGGTCTCAAAGCCAACTCCAGACTGCAAAGCTGCGGGAAGGGTACATGAACTGACCCGATGATTCTCTGGATCCAGTTAACACAATCGGGGTCGTACTTTCCAGAATGGACTGGGGTGCACCTGATGGCTTTCAGGGAAAGACGCTGAAGTGTTTCTCGGTGCATCTCCAGAAAATTAGAGAAGCTGGCTGGGTTGGAGAGGTGTCCTCCATCAAAAGGAATAGACAGCGACGCCGAACGAAGTCGGGGGAATCTCTTGAGTAACCTGAACAACCGAGAGAGGTCAAGGTTCTCAGAGGAGGAAGTGGATAGGATTGAAAGGGATCGTAAAGTGTCCTTGGTGTTGTGAACGAATACGATGAACCCGTCGAGTGCGTTGTGAATGTCCCTTTCTTGCAGCCCAGCCGTATGAAACGTAACCTCCAGGTTCTCAAGTCGAGGAAGATTCACCCGAACAAGCGAGGAAAGAAGCTCCGGGGGGAGTTTAACGGACAACGTCACCAAAGTGTGTGCCCAGTCCCGCAGCACGGGTTGGAGGAAAGCATCGAAGAGTTGACGATGGTAGCGTCGTTCCTCATTCCAAGTAATCTCATACTCCTCCACACGTTTCATTGCCCCAAGAGCACTCGTAACACGGTCAATATCCTTCTTCACACGCCTTTGAAACCGACTCTCTGCCTGCTTCTTCAGATGATCAGGGTCTACCATCATACAAAAACGATTCCAGATAGTCTCCGTCCGGCTGCGGTAGGACTTGTTGCGTGGCTGAATGAGCCAAGGCTGAATCCGAACTCGGCTAACCTGTGCCGCAACGTAGTCCTCCCTGCCGTAACCGGTGATCAGCTTACATAGATTCTGAAGAAACAATGAGAGATATACCGAAGATGAGCCCAAACCCTCTTGTCCGATCGTTCGAAATCCACCGAGCCGTAGCGGGCCTTCATCCATGACTCGAAAAAGATGGGGTGGATGTCATGAACCTTCCAGAGAGCGTCTTCGGGTAGAAACTGTGATATCTGTCGCAAGACGTCCGTGTCCAACTCTTGCAGCACCATATCGCCTGTTCACGTCAATGGATGGTGACGGTATGGGCGATTGATAAGTGACTCGGGGCCTCGAGGCTCATCACATTGGTGGGAAGGTGAATAGAATCACGTGGTGCTGTATGACGGGTCCGAAGTTTTGATAACCGATTTGGCAATCACCGGATTGAGGAGGGGGTGGGCGATTGAAAGAGGACGGGGAGAACGCTCAGGAAAGCCTGAAAATCATTGGCATCTCCTGGAGGTAGGACGGAAGAGTCAAGACATCGCCATCAGGCAACACTTACAATCAATGCCATGACTTGGCCATGACTATAGCGACGCCAAGAAACGAAATCTTGGAACATTCGAAGAAATTATGGCCTGGCAAAATGAAAGTAAGCCCGACCGTCTTGTCGTGATCTGAATGCACCCCGCTAGCTTAAATTGAGATGGGCTGGTGGTGAAGATGAGTGAAGAGAGTGGGAGTGCTTTTGAAGGGAGACAACACGTGCGGCCTTGGCAAACGAATTGAACGCGGAAAGTCATAGTTCTTTAAAGTTGTTTTAAAGCAACCTTCACAAGTTTGACTTCTTTTCAATTCTCCAAAAGTAATCTTCGAGCAATCAGTGTAAAAAGCGACCCCAAAGTCGCATTTATATCTCGTGGACGTACAGAGTGCAAAATTATTAGACACATTCCATCCAATCGGCGTTTAAACCAGGGCGAGGTTGTTATTACACTGCCAGAACGTTAGAAAGGGCGTTTTGCTATTTCAATGAAGAGCAAAAAACATACTTTCTTGATAATCAGCAGCTAAGAGTCTACCGGACTTATCGTCATCAATCCGCCCAACGAGGAGGTAAAGAGAAGACGAACAATTCTAAGATAATCTCAGGCGGAACGCGCTCCATGAATTCGTTCGCGGGAATGTCCTCCTTTGTTGCAGCACTCTCGTAGTGAGTTTTGAAACACATATATTCTACGAGTTTCTCTGTGATGATCCCCCTAAAATCGTTCGGAATCTTGAGAAAAGACCATGAATACACTAGCGCCAGGGATGTGCACCTCTCTTTCATAGAACATATCCGCGTTTTAGCTTCCGTGTATCCACCTGCGCGACTCAGTCAACATGACAGCCTCTAGGACAAGGTGACGCGTTTTCGCAAGCCCTAACGGCCACTCACTTGTTGGATCGAGCATATTCCTCATCGTACCGCTGGCCAACGCGACTTTGCGCTTGACGAGGTACGTGAAGCCATCAGTGGTTTCCAACCGCACCCAGTCCGAATCCTTCGGCTCGACTTCAGATGGTTGCGCCCTACATTGAGGAAATCGCGTCAGATCGCGTGAGATAAGCTCAGAAGGAGGTTCGTACGTGCATTTCGAAGTCGGTTAGGTCTGCCATGATGAGTGTTGTTTGACAATGTTCGGGACAAGCCGAATGATTTGATCAGTGCTCGGGGGGAGTCACGAGCCGACAGATAATGGACAAGTCCCCAACTCCACACATGTTCGATGATAGTCGAAGACGCGATATGTTCGCGATATGTTCATAAATAATCTAACTCCCCACTGTACCGGAAGTTGAAGACATACGCACTAACTCAAAGATACGTTGCTCAACCCTCCCCTCGCTCCCCTCCAACCGAACGTCTTCAAACATGGACCGTTCAGCATTGATAGCCACATGGAGACACGTTTCGGACGCCCGCCCAGGCAAATCACACTCAGCCCAGATACACTCGACACCAGCCCCAGTAAGAACCTGCACCAAGCCTCCCGTCTCTAAATCCCGAACCTCAACAAACGTGCTATCAAACAAGATGATATAAGGGGGGCGCAGAACCGCTCGCTTTGCTGCACCTTCCCATTCGATAATGTTCCTCTCTCGACTTTGGCTTGGGCACCCGTCTTGGTCGAGGAAGAGGCCAAATTCTATGAACACTCTCCATCAGATCGAGCCTGCCATCGGGTAAAAGAAGGGAAACATACCATCAAAGCATATGAGGTATTCCTCTGCATACCAGAACACGGCTATCGGTCGAGCCGATGCGCACCTCCTCGACCAGGCGGTTCCAAGGTCTTCTGTGAGCTGTGGTATGAGGACAGCTCTCGATGACCTAGAAAGCATAGTATTAGCAATGGCGTAGGGGGACCTCTTTGAGAACGTACGGTATGAGGTCCAAAATGTAGAAATGCCTCTCCAACTGAATGGCAAGCTTCCCCCGGAGTTCAAGGAACTGTACATCGAGAGCGGCGAACGGCACACAAAAGGTCTTATAACTTTGGAACCATTGTGATGGCTTGGTTCGTCCCACTCCCAAGATGCGCGATAACCCCGTGGCAGTCTTGGGTGTTACTACATTGGATCTTTCATTGATCTTATCAACAGCCGGCTCAACCACATGCACGATGCTGTCTATCTATCAGTAACCAGCAGTCAGCAGACATCCTAACTTTAAGCAAGGACGAGAAAACGCACCCCTTTCTTGGTCAGATATACAACAACGGTACGGCCCTCAAGGATTCCAGAAGTAAAGCATTGAACCTCCCTCAAGCTGACTTTCTGAGGGTGAGGTTGAGATTGAGCCGCTGCCGTTGGCGAAGATAGTTGAACCAAAATATCAAGGCGATAAGCAAGCAGTGACTATAACACACTCGTCAGCCTGCTGTGTAACACCCCAGATCTAAGCACAACAAAACTTAAGTACCTTATCCGCCAAAACGAGGAACACACCCAAGTCTTGCAAAACCTTACATTGCTTGACCGTTTTCACGTCCAGCACTCGACGCATGGCTAACAGTATACCATATTGAGATCCTGGCAACAAGGGTGGTAGGTTGGTGACACTCACGAAAACGACCATCGGGAGAGCCAACCCAGATGCCTTGCATACATCCCACAGCGAGGAGCTGTTGTCCATTACAATCTAATCGCTCTCGTTAGTCCAATTTGAAGCTATGCAAAAGGGAATGTATCTTACCAAAAGGAGGCGAACAACTGACACTCCCTGCCCTCTCTGAATCATCCAACTCTCCTTTTCCCTGCCCTTGCCCGTGCTCAAAGACCACCCCATCACCAAATATCATCCTCATCTCAAACACCCGCCCCTCTCCTCCCACTCTCCTCAGCTTTACCGCCTCCTCCAACTTCGTCTTCCACTCCTCACGCACCCACGAAAACTCCGCATATAACGTCCAACACCCACCCCTACTTCCGCGCGTTTGAATCGTGAACGGGTATACATGAGAGTTTTGGCTGATATCTGGGGGGATATGCGGTTCTTCGCTGATAACTGGTGGGATTGCCGCAGCCTGAGTAAAGTTGGGTTGTGGTAGCATTGCACCACGTGGGATGGTGGGATGCATTGCTCGGCATGAGACGGGGGCATAGTTGAAATCTACGGCGGAGAGCAGGTCCAGTGGGATCGGCTACATTCCCTTCGTTATCAGACCCACGCGACCCAACACAGAAGAGGGGGAGGAGACAAACGGACTCGGTATTGGACATGGTACTTTGTCACCCAGTGCTTGACTTTCGGTCTTGTAATCACCACTGAAAGATCATTAGCCAAGTTGACCGACACTGATAGCAAGACATACGGTAATGGTCAAAGAGAACAACATGATACTCCCTCCACCCACTCCACTCCGTAGGCGCACGAAAAAGCTTCCCCTGGTAGATAAGGCGTCGTTCGTCATCGAGCAACTCAAGATTCTATCCAATCAATCATATAACGTCAGTCCGTTTACGTTTAACACCGAGAACGAACTCACGACGCTACCCTCCCTACTGAACACCAAGCCCACGTCATACCTCTCCAACTCCACCTTCTCCTTTGCAGCCTGAACGAGAGGCTCGACCGCCTTGCCAACGGAGCGCATATTCTTGATGATCCTTAGAAGGTCTGCCACGTCCTCAGAGACCTGCACCACGTCATCTGAATCAAAGTCTTGCACCGCCCCCGTCTCCGTCTCCCTCTCCAATCCAAGCGTTTCCTCCTCCAACCTTCTAAACACAATTTCCACTTTGATAAGCCGCCCAATCGGCCGGTTCAAGAAAGTCTGCATACAAAGCCTCCCCGCGTCGGGATGCCTCATTCGGTCCTATCGCATCATCTCGTGAGTCCATAACTCATCATCAAGAAAAGAGATGAGAGAACGGACATCGACGAACGCCCTAAAACTGGGGTTCACATCCATCTCACGCTCAATCTTCCATTTCGCATGGATATGAGTGGGTATGTACTCCATGTACGCTTCTCTAAACTCTCCAAAGAGGGAGAGAAAAGGAGCGGAGATGGAGGAGATATTGAGGAGGGGATGTTCCCTCTTCTGGGCTTCAAAGAGTTGAGAGAGGATCTTGCGGTGGTAGCCGAGAACTTCTTCATAGTTTCCAAATACGTCTTTGATAAATTGGTCGAGGCATGGTGGGGGAATGATTGGGGGATTCGCAGTACGCAGGGGTGTGATGTACAGCTGTGGTATGTAGTGGTAAGCACCTAGGAAAGAAAACACGTAAGAAAAAACTCACACCCTCAACCTTATCCAAGTCCTTCACCAAGTGCATCTCGGAATGGATAAGCTCAAATATGATACTATTCCTTCCTTATGAGCCCTCGCAGCCCCAAAAAGACAAAGAAAAGACTGACCGCTGTCGATCCGTCTCCCTTTTCCCAATCCCCTCCTTAACACCTTGTGAAACGAGTGCATCCCAGTCCCAGATGTACCTGCACTTCGAAGGAGGAGACCCGCTAGCTTGAAAGTAATGAACCACCGCAATTTCGTGGACGGTGCTTAAAGAGGTTTGGGCTTCCCGCACACGGACGTCCGTGCCGTCTAGATTCGGAGGTAAGGATAGTAGTGCGTCCAAATAAAGACGGTACGTCTTGAGGTGGTCCATTGGTCTACGGAGGTATTGGTAGAAAGAAAGACGAAGAGGCCTTTCCAGTCGTTTCAAGATCGTGCGGTCACATTTCTAGGGACAAGAGTGAGTACTCACTTAAGTTTCTAGTGACTAGGTGGGATCTAAATACCTCGATGAAGAGTCTAAAGTCGGGGTTCTCCTCCATCTCCCGTGTCACTTTTTCCTCGGCTGAAGGGAGAAAACCGAGATAGGTCGGATAGACGCTCCTAAACTCGCAAGATGCCTCCAGGAGTATGTCCCCAATCGATTGGTTCGAATTGTCTTCTCGTCGTCGTGGGTAAAGGGCTGATAACAGACGACGATGAGAGTTACCCAGTTCGACGATATGGTTGGGTAAACTCTCGAAGGCAGACAACGTGAAGGCCTCGTAAAGTGGGTCGAGAAAGACGGATAATAGGATGTCCAGGTCACGGATGTATCGTTCTTCGTTCTTTATCAGCTTGTGTATTATCCTAACCGAAGAAACCTCAATTCCGTGCTTGAGAAGAAGGGAAGAATAAACACAAACCGTTGACGATCAAACTCGTTTTCAGATAATGTCCTCAGGGCCTTACCCGGTATGATATCCTCCAACTCTTCCGGCTCCACCGCGTCAGACTCAGCTGAATCATTGGAGAGCTGTGCAAGGCCCTAATGCGTTTCCGTAGGCAATCTCTGAAGCTTGAAGGAAGAAAGGTTCACACCTTCCAAGGACATCGAGGTGCATAACACCTTCCTCCCGACCCCGCTTCGCAGGTGGGGGAGTAGCATCGTGTAAGCATACTGATTACCCCGGAGGGCCTTTGTAAGTGCTTCGACTCAGTTCTTCTTCGGTAAGCACGATCTTCGGGGAGGAAGGCGTAGAGGTCTTGGGTGGAATCTTGAAGGATTGGGTTGTCGCACTCTAGGTTGCGGAAGAGGGTTTGGGAGTGTAAGCTTCGCGATATTTGGAGTGCTGCAAGGTGGGGTGCGTTGCACAGATTTTGAGGTATGAAGGATTGGATGGCTGTCTAGGGGTTTATGTGAGGACTCATGATGCGCTGGAAAAAAGTATGGTTGGCTACGTACCACGATGTCTCTGCCAGTAAACGCTTCAGGGTAACGAATGGATCCCTTTGTCTGAGTACCACAGGGCATCTTATCTCTCAGAACGGAAACGACATTGGACACGTACGCCATATCTATGAAGCGCGGAGCGTGAGCGTCATATTCACACCAATACTTGTTGGCAACTGCACAAAAGCAGTTGTGCGGATTGAGATGACCACTGGTTTCTGGTGCGCAATGGTTAAGGGTATCATCTTGTGAAGTTCCAAATTCTGGATTCGGACTAGGGGTGCCGGTGGGGAGGTAAGCTGTGAATGGCTCGTCGTGGGGTACCATGGCGTCCGGCGTTAGGTATAGGGCCTTTGAATAGCCGCATCATCAAGACATCTGAAAGAGTCGTGGCTCTGAGCAAGTTTGGAGTTCAAACAAAGCGAGCACTAGCGAGCAGAATCTCACCGCGACAAGTGAGCATTCCCTTAACACTATTTATTAAGAATGCCGCTAATTGTGTATTCAAAACTCATGAGAGAACTGCGAAACCTCGTCACCATACAGTATATATATATATATACCGCTGAGGAACCGAGAGTAATGCATTGTTACTTATATGCAATCCACCGCAAACGTCTTGGCAAACGTTGCAACCCCTCATACGCTCTCTTGAATATACTCCTCCAATAACATCCTTAGTAAGACATCGAGGATCATGTGGCATGCTATTCACTCGTCATGTTTTTGTAGGTCACTCTGCGAAGCCGAGTCCTCTTTTTCTCGGTAAACACGACGGGGCTGGAGCAGGAGACTAAGAAAGTGTCCTGCTCGAGGGAGCAAGGCCTTGAAATGCGCGATTCGCTGTGAACGACGCTGCAATTTTGGCTTTCCCTTCTGTTTCGTGATTCATACGTTGTTCATACGTGCGTCCCAGTCCTCTAACACTGCTAAAAAAATACTAGATGTTATGTGACATGTGAGGTTGGGCAGCTACCGCTGAATGTTTTTCAAGGCATTGCTGTTCCTGGAGATCTCTGAAAGGGGTGGTTCGGTCACCGATGTTGCCAGATTGGAGGGGGAGGGTGTAGATACCTGAGGTGTGGGGGTATGATGTTCTCGGGGATGTTGGGGAATTCTTGGGAGAGAGAAGCGATGCTGCAGTCGTTCCGACCGTCTTGGTGGCCATGGGCTGGGTGGGATGGACGAAGAAGGAATGGCGCAAGATATCGGAATACAGGGCAAGACCAAAAACGAGTGGACGATATACTTGCAAAGACGTACCTTAAAATGGCAAGCCTGATGGCCAAGGGCGCACGATCGGCCGTCGTGTTGGGTGGGTGTGAAAAGGGCGAGGTGTGGAAGGATATAGCGTATGCTTAGGGACGGAATTTGGGAATTGCATTTCAGGTGGGGGCTCTTTGACTTTGTTTTGTTCCTTCCCACTTCTTCCTAATTGCTCGTCTTCTAAGTTCTCAGCTACTTAATAGACGACATACTCGACTACGAATCCACGGCAACACCCGGCTCCGCAGACCTAACACTCGGCAAACCCGGCGGTGCGGACCTCCAACTTGGCCTAGCCACCAGACCAGCTCTCTGTGCTTGGGAAGAGTTCCCGGAGATGGGGGAGCTTATAACGAGGAAGTTTGAGGGTCCTGGGGATGTTGAGATGGTATGTTTCCCTTCTCTGCATTTTTCCTCGACCCTTTGTTCTCTTGACAACAGCTCATCCTCACCCCCCACGCCCTCCAGGCCCGCTCCCTAGTCCTCCGCTCCTCAGGCGTTCACCGCACCAAACTCCTCGCCAAATAATTTGCTGAAAAAGCCAAGGGGGTCCTTGAAGGGCTTCCGGAGGGTGTGACAAAGAGTGGCTTGGTAGCGTTGACGGAGAGGGTTATTGGGCGGCGGCCGTAATCCGGTTTTTTGCTGCGTGGTCTTACTCATTTGCTTTGGCATTTGTAGGTACCATACAGCAATTCCAATCCACTCATATCATAACGGGCTGTAGATGATTTGAGTTGTCTGGACGTTTCCGAAACGTTAAACTCGTTGGAATTGGCAAGATTACTTGGAGCCGCCTTATCTTCTTTGACTCGTTCTAGGCCAAGTTCGATATAAGCATGGTGAGTTCCTCGTTAATATCTTTTCTCCTTTGATGATTTCTCTCGGGGCCGTGTATCTGAGCTGCTGCTTCAACAATGAAAACCGTGGAAGTCAAGCGACTGCCTTTCAACAACACCGCCTGGATTTCATAATTTTAGCTCCAATCTGTGACTCGCCGCCAACACGTTATTCCATCATGCGATCGTTATCGCTTACCATGCGTTTGTTTGTTCAACTGGCCCGGAAGATCTTCGTAACGCCCTCTCTTGTATGTATGTTTTACAATACAGTCGCATAAGCGACAAACCCGACAAGACTCCATAGAAGGTATAAGAACTAGTGAGTCGCAAATTTAAATGTCACATAAAAAACAAAGACCAGCCATGACCAGGTTTTCTTCAAGTCGCCACGATCTCATCAATCCGGCAAGGGTGGGTCCATAAAGACATTGACTACGCCTACATATATGACCGCAGTGCCACCCGCCAAACACACGCCGCCAACCCACGCACTCGTTACACTCGCAACGTCACCAGGCAGAAGTGCAATGACATTATATGCGTGGTCGTGCAGCCAAAAGACACTGCTATTACAATAACAATTGTCAAAGACACTACCGAACTGGAAGATGCACGCGACGAGTACCCAGAGCGAGTTAAAGGCGGCAATGAGCTTTCCAAGACGGCGGAGTATAATTGAGGTCCTTCGAGCTACTCTTGTGGGCCAATGACGATGACGGATGGCCTGGCCTTCAAGGATGGGCTGGTCTTCAAGGATGGGCTGGTCTTCATGGATGGCCTCGCCTTCAAGGATGGGCTGGTCTTCGTGGATCCTTTGAGTTAGTCTTGTGGGCCAATGACGGATGGCCCGGCCTTGAGAGTGGTTTTGGGTCAGCGAGGCGTAGTGCGTTAGGATGCTTGAGGTGACTAACAGCATCCAGACGATCGTGGAGAGGACAGCGTAAAGAAGGTAAGATGCTGATCGGCAGCCGAGTCCTGTGATAGTGATCAGCAAACAAAGATAAAGGAGATAATACGTGGAGTTCTCACCCCGTGTAGGTGTATACCAGACTTGAATGAAGGCAGCGCCAGCCGTGCCCCATTGTAACATCAATGCGAGGGCGGATGCAAGAAACATTCTGGATACAACTTTTGGTCCCCAGCGACTACGGGGTCTCCCGCCAGGTTGCCGCGGAGTGCAATAGTTTTCGACTTGGGTCCTGGTGCCCACACGATTGCGCTCATTAGGTTTCTGACCTCTCTCCACTGTAACCCAGTCAATAGAGGGGTCGACCGACTTATGGTTGTGAAAATGCTTGGACGCCGCCTGGAATGCTTCGGACACGTCCTCTACTGCCTGCACCCACGGAAGGAATCGCGCATAATTGAATACTGGCGCAGTACACTTCTCATCCCGACGGAGGTCATCCACCTCTGTTAAGGTAAGCTCGATAGCTCGTGTTTCGGTTTGAGCTTCTTTCACGAGAACAACATGCCCATCATCCGTGGCAACATGGGCCAGCTTGTTCGCGCGCTCTACGGCACTGCTTAAACGTGTCGAGTCACATTTGGGTGAGATCTGTAGCCACCCAATGACAATAGGGAGAAGCCATAACCAAAGCGATCCTACTCCTTGGCCGTTGGAATTGGAGTTGCTGATGCCCACTGTGAAAGAATCAATGATGGTAAAGGTGTAGGCGATGACCACCCATGCGATGGAGGTGGCTGCAGATATGGACCAAGTATGGGTATAATCAATCCACTCGCTAAGTTCGGTCCACCACTCGTCGTTCTGGGGAAGAACAATTAGGGACGCAAGAAGCCCACCCTCCTTCACGACTCTGATGGGCGATTGCTGCAGGCTGCTGAGGATGCGAATTGCATTTCGGACATTGGGATAGGTGTACCGTGCAAAGTGTCTGGTGACCCAACGACTGTTCAAGACAGTCAGGATAAGTGAATATGCAGCCAAAGTTGGCGAACCAACAGTTAGGAGCACGGAATCCAAGTTGTCTAGCTTATCGTTGGCGCCGAACGGGAGCTGGGAAACCAGCGCTAGCCACGGGAGCAACCACGCACTGAATTGCTGCGAGAATATTGACCATTGAAATGGTTCCTGACCGCCGCCACAAGCTTGGACGCACAGGCTGTACGTGATGCCTGTGGCGACGGAGACGTTTACAGGGTATCCATGGTCATCCGTGCCGCCAACATCGACGCCCACTCCAAAAGTGCCGTTTTGCACTTTGGCTAGGCAAACCTGAAAGTTCGTCCCTGCGACCGTGGCCACTGGAAAGGCGAGGGCGACGCCGGCAGCGAATCCGACGAACTTGTGAGGAGATTCTACGTTGCCTCTCGTTAGTATTCGATCTCCAAGTTCGAAAAAAACTACTCACTCATCTATGGGAACCTGACAGGCAGCGTTTGAAGGGCATCTGACTGGGAAACTACATTTCTGTTTATCAAACAAAGAGGCGCCTCGAAAGGTACCCACGTTACTAACGCAACCGTGCAACAGCAGGCAACAGGTTTTCTCGAGGCCGCAGGTCATGTCCAAGCTTAGGGAATCGCCGACCTGTTCAGTGAAACGGACAACCTGTTTTCTAAAGAGGCTGTACTTGCGGGGGTTTGATTGTTCTGTTCTGAAAGCTCAACTGTAGACAGTGTCAAATTTTCTTTTGTCCGGACTCCGCACTGATTACTCTTTAAACATGTTCTGAAGACCTCCCTGTGTTGGGAGGAAATTTTGTGTTGGACAGTGTTGAGTGCGTTGGCCAGGCTTGGGGATGGGGAGGTTATGCAGCTTATAATTATGCAAGTGTTATTTCGAATTTGGTGGAGGGATGTTGTTTTGGGCGGTGATAAAGGAACCACTCAATACATCGGCGGAATAAATACAAGGCAAAACCAAAAACGCAAGAACCTGCACAGTGCCTGCAAAAGATGAATTCGAACCTGCAAAAGAATGGCCTCAAAACGGCAAGCCTTATGGCCAAGGGCGCACGATCGGCGGTCGTGTTGGGTGGCAGTGAAGAGGGCGAGGTGTGGAAGACATAGCGTATGTTAATGGGGATTGCTTTTCAGGTAGGCTCTTTGACTTTGTTCTCCCCTTTTCTTCTTCCCTTTCGCTTCCTCTTCCTAATTGTTCTCTTCTGAGCTAATAGTAATAGACGACATACACTTGAACCCTGTTGCCCAGACGATTGCGCCCACGACATCTCTGATTTCTTCCCACTGAACCCAGTTATTTTTAGAGGCGTTGACACCCGAGTTATGACTTTCAAAATTATCGGACGCCTGGAAAGCTACTGCCTGCACCCACGGAAGGAATCGCGCATAGTTGAATATTGGCGCAGTACACTTAGGTGGTTCAGCGGCCTCCTAGCGCGAGATCTGGCAGTAGCCCACAGATGAACAACTTGAACAGAATCAGTACTCGTCAACCGTCATTGATACCCACCAAACCTAAGATGCAATGCCACGCTACCCCTCCTCCGTCCTCTCTGCAGCTATCCCCAAGTCCGCGAATGTCTTCTAGAGTTTCTGGACAGGTGCATCACGCCCCACGAACAGGATATGTTCTTCGGATCCAGAGGGTGTTGAAATTGTTCTCCCGCATTTTCGACGGGATTCGGCAGGATCTCTGTAGTAGCTCGAAGGGGTTGTTGAGGGCTTCAAGAGGAGTTTTTGTGGGTTTGGAAGAAAGACTAGTGTGGGATGGCGGTGGTATTCTTCTACGTGGTGGGCGCTTGATCACGGTTTCACAATTGGCGCCGTCCTGCTTTCACCTCGTTGTCAAGAAAGTAGGCAGATAAAATGTTATGGATTGATTCAACAATTGATAATACCACGGTGTGCACGTAGATCTACGCAACTGACGTTCCACAACGTCCCTGACCACTCATGTCCTAGCAATCTCCTTGTCAAGTTCCTCCAATCCGAACGGCCGCACCATAATATCTGGGTCGACTACGAGGCCTCGAAGCTGCGTGTCCGTAGTCCCGAAACGTCTACCCAACTATTCTGACAGAGGGTAGTGCATAGCGTGAGGGGCTAGCGTATGGGAGATAATGGGAACGGTGTACTGTAGAGTGGGTTTTATATATGTGAGGGGATTGCAAAAGCTTGGTTGTTGTCATTCGTCGTTGACATGATGCAGTTAAGTAGAAGGGGTCTGCTTGCGAGTCTCGTGTTGCGGTAGCATCGTCCCAGAGAGAGAGTCGGTTCATAGAGGGACTAAAGCAGAAATGGTTAATACCTATGTTGCTCATCCTGCGAGAGCCAGCTGACTCGTTAGCTACCTCCCAGCACAGCTCATTTCCGAAACCCCAGCCCAATCGGCATCTTTAACCGCGCACAGAAGCCAGCTCCGCCAGAATGGGCCATCGTTGGGATGGAATCGGGTCAAAGAGTCGCTCGGATGTGTTAAAAGATTTTGCAAGGTGTATGAGGTGAGCTGCTACACCGTCAATTGGGTCATGAAAGGCGGGGTAGCAGAAAGTCCGCACCTTTCCGTGGGCCGTGGCTGTAGGTGGAAATTGGGTATTGAGAGAGCATACGGACGTCGAATCTTGGATCAGAAGCATGTTGAGTTACAGACTTTCTTGTGAGCGTGGACCCCAGCGTCTTTCAGAGAAACGACGGACAAAGTGCTAGTATGACAAGGCAGAGGCATCGGGGGAGGATGGAAGGAGTCAACCGTACAGTGATGAAGGTCCAAGAACGACTGTCAGACTGCGCTTGTAGGGCATCACGGATGAGGCAGCGTGAGTGGGAGGAGATGGTCAGATGGGCCAGCGTGGATTGCAGTAGGAGAGACTTGACAGGTCTGATCTGCTGAGTTTGAGGCAATCAACATCCATCCGTGGGGACTTAGATGTCAATGGGACCATTGAGGTTGTCTTCTTACGTCTCGTCTCCTGTACCCCACCAACAAAAAAAAACTCGACCCTCGACGCCGGTCGTTCACGTTCCTCGCGAGTTTATGCGATGGTCAAGGAGCTCCAATTCGACTTTGACATAGACCTCGGACTTGAGGAGGGTGAGAATTCTGATGTTGTCTCGCAGCGCTTGGATCAGACCTTCTCCATTCCGTTCGCACTGAGAATCCACCCCAGCTCGAAGAGATCTCAGAGAATACAATATCATCGGCTACGCGATGATGGCTCTCCATTCCCATCCGCGTCATTTCCAACCGAAAGCCATCCAAGTCCTAGGCTCGTCGACGTTCCAATTCTGTGAAAAGACGGAACAAGGGAACTGGACGTCTGTCTGAGAAATGCAAACCGCAGGAAATGCTAGGGCACGGTGGCAGTCTGCATGAGGATTCCGGGGTGTACGAGGGGCGAGATGGGGCCGAGGTTGGGTTAGGGAAGTGGGAGTTTTTGAGTCATCGCCAGGGGGATGGTGATTGAGGAAGAGGTGGAGGTTGAGAATTGAATGAACGTGGGGATGGGGTAGAGGGTAGTTGTGAATGATACTTCGCTTTCTTCTCGGGTGTTTTGTGCTGGAGAAAGAGAAAGATCTCGACGAGGAGAATGGGGGGGGGGTGGCGAGTGTGAGGGGGATGGGTTGGACGGCTGTTAATGGCGTGTGGGGTGGATGTCGATGGCAGGAATCTTTTGTGAGTGCTCGATTTTGATTAGGCTTGGACAAGATTTGCATTTGGTCGCTGGAGGGTCGACATCGAGCTATAGTCATTGTTTGAAGTGCCAGGATGCTATACAAACTGTTAAATGTGAGTTTGAGAGTAATAGTGGTGAGGGAATAGAAGGTCTTACAGCGAAATTTTTCGGAGGAGATGTTGATCTTGTTCGGACGAACTGGTTATTCCCTGAAAATTGTGAAACCATACTTCAAACGCAACCCCCCTTGCTCTCCCCTATGACACTGGAGTTGCACAATCCCTGTTAAGTGTGACGACCAGTGACATGCCGTGTTACAGTGTCACATGGCCCATTTCTTGAGACATCGAGTTTGTACTTTCCACAACACCAATTCAATATATTTTTTGCAATGGGTTTGATGAAATTAAGTGAATGAATCCACTGAGAGAGTTTTCCATGTAACAATTGTATTTATTGCTCTAAAAATGCGGAATCAGCCTGTTTTCCCTGCCAAATTTGGCACTCTGGAGAGATTGGACTATAACTTTTCAACCACGGCAGGTATGAACATGATC
>KN838741.1:18653-30628 GCA_000827195.1 Laccaria amethystina LaAM-08-1
AACTCGATGTCTCAAGAAATGGGCCATGTGACACTGTAACATGGCATGTCACTGGTCGTCACACTTAGCAGGGATTGTGCAACTCCAATGACACACGTGATGTGTCGGAAATCACCGATATTCCACATATGGTAGTCGGTAATCACCGACCTTCCGTATATGGTAGTCTCACGACTGAGGGCAATGTGTCATTGCCCTAAGTCAGCTCGAGAACGCACGGTAGCGCGTTCTCGAGCCCTAACCCCTTAAACTAAATTAAAGAAACCCACCTAACCTCCTAATCTAACTCAGAACACGCTACTATGCGAAGTGAAAAATATCCCTGTCCTAACCATTAACTCTAACCTCGTAATTTAACTGAGAACACACTACCATGCAGGGAGAAAAATAACCTGAACCTTAACCATTAACTCTAACACCTAACCTCCTAGCCTAATGTATAAGTAAATAAAAGGCAATTGCCCCAAGTGCCGCAAAAAATAGTTGTTGACGCCAGGAATTGAACCCCCATCAATTTGCTAAGCACCATCAATCTCTTAAGATTTAACTACTGCACCATCCCAGCATTTTGTTTTGGTGTGGTGTGAACTATGGCTTACTATATTTCCAAATTTGTAATAATATTTGTCATACTTTCCTTTTAAGGAAAGTCGTAGTGGGGGAGAGCTATGAGAAACGCCAAATGGCCCATAATGTTGGATTTCGCCCCAGAACGCTTGCCCCAGCCGAGGGGTGCAGATTTAAGACCCATTTTTTGAGTGAGCCGGCAGGAAAGTGCAGTCTCACGGGGGATGGTTGCAATAGTTGGCTCGGTAGTGCAAGTTGGTGTTGGTCTGCGTCAGTATTTTGGAAAGTGGTATTTTTGGAGTTTTGTCGCCCGATTAGGATTCCGACAAGGATCTCCGACTCATCTCTCCTCGTCTTCATCAATGATGACTACGACCCGACCTATTGATGTCTTTAGCCCTTCAAACTTTCATATTACAACACATCATTTCAATCATGGAATCTTCATCCTCAGCCTCGCTCCTGCAAAATGCTATTGGAACCACCATCTCTGGAAGCACGCAGGTCAATGTAGCTGGCTGCGACATCATTTTCCATGGCTATCCAGCCCCTCCTGCCATAGGTATGTCAGGTTTTATATGAATTCGCCCATACTATCAAATGGTTCATGGCATCTAGGTCTTTCAGACTTGCTTAGGCCTGTCAGCAACGCCACCCATACTCACGAGGGTCCTGTTGCTCGATGTGATCCTGGAACCTGCCTAAAGGTCATCACTCAGATCAAGCAGTGGCTTAACGGCTTTGACAAGTGAGCTTCTATCTGCTGGCTCAGTGGACCAGCTGGCTATGGCAAGTCAGCAGTCGCTCAAACCATCGCTGAGCACTACGCCACAGAGGGTCGCCTTCTAGGGTGCTTCTTCTTTCTTCGAGGTGCTGGTGAACGGAGTCACATATTTGGCTTGATTCCTATTCTTGCACATCAGATCTCCTTTTCTGTTCCTGATATTAAGTCTTTGCTTGAGAAGGCTCTTCAAGATGAGCCAGCCATACTTGGGCCTTCTGTCTCTTTAGCTCACCAATTTCAGAAGTTGATCACAGAACCAATCCATTCCACCACTTCCACAGCCCTCCCTAGTTTTGGAGTCTTCTCTCTTGCAAAGCAAAAGATCTTTGTTATTGATGCTCTCGATGAATGTAACGATAAGGCTGAAGTGGCAGCCTTCATTGATGTTTTGCTCAATGCATTTCCAGGAGGGAGGTATCTTCCTTTCCGAATACTCCTTACCAGCAGGGTGGAGGAGCACATTCAAAAGAAATTTAATTATTGGGAGGCTTGATTTCTGTGCCATCTGGACTTGGAGAATTTTGATGCTTGTTTAGACATTCAAGTATACTTCAAAAGGGAGTTTGCTTGTATCATTTGCCAGAATAGTCAAATGATGCAGAGAGTACCAAAGCCCTGGCCATCAGCCAAAGATCTTACTAAACTCCTTGACAAGACTGGCAGTTCTTTTGCATTTGCTGCGACATTAATCCAGTCTGTTGGAGGAAATTTCTTGCCACACAAAGCATTGCAACAACTTTTGGAATCTGAAGTCGATGGGCTGGATCCACTTTATAAACAAGTTCTTTCCTCTGCTTCCAGGACAATAGCTCTTCATCAGATTCTTGGAACAATCATGATTCTGAAGGACAACCAATCTATCTCTTTTCTCAGCTCCCTCCTCAATCTTCAGCATGAGGAGGTTATGCATGAGCTTTTGGGAGTACAGTCAATTATCAAAATTCCTGGACATGATAATCAGCCAATTATGCTCTATCACACCTCTCTCCAGGATTTTCTCACCATCAAATACCAATCAGAGCAATATTTTATTGATCCTCCCCTGCAACACCTTTATCTGGCCATACACTGTTTGAACCATCTGGAAGAATACCCTTCAACGGACTTTTTTGAGGGTCATGTTGCTGAATATCCTTGCTTTAATTGGCTGCACCACATTCTTTTGGGATTTCGAAAGCAGGAATTAAATGTAGATAAAAGAATCATGATCTCTTTGGTAACTCTCATTAAGAATTTACTGACTTTTTGGGGTAAGACATGGCATAATACCATGCTGACTACTAGTAATTTTCAGAGGGGAAGGATGTTACGCTGTGTGAGAGATGAAAGGATTTGTTACAGGTCAGTTATTGCAATTGTCTGATGGTTATCACACTCTTAACATGAGACATTGCAGGGGTCAATTGTTCTGATCAAGCTATTTGAACAAGTTATTGATTCCTATGAAGTAAGTATTTGTAATCAGGATATCTTCACTGATTTATAAAGGTCTTCAAACAGAAAATAAGCAACAACAGAACAATGCTACTCAAAGGTTAATCTGGAAGGTGAATAGGAGGTATGTGGAAATAAACAGTAATGAAAAAGTATCAAAATAAAATGTTGACCTGTTTTGCAGAATGTAAGCTAAGACATAGTAACATTTTATTTCTGTTGATAAAGCACAGAAAGTAAGAACAAAACAGTTTCCAAGCAAAGCAGAGTTTTATTCTTATTGCAGAATGTATGTCTACAAATTGTTCAAGTTCTAATATATTCTAATGATTGTCATTAGCTTGTGGGCAATTATTTTGCATGCTATGTCATCAGCTGTTCATTTCTTTCAAAAGGTAAGTGATAAGTGTACATCCTGCTACTTATACAGCTGATGTGATTGTTTATAAATACAGATGGTAAGATAATCTATTCACAATGTCTCTGTATGTCTATCATTGATTTGTTTAGTGGGTAAGTGATATAAAATTTCTGAAATAACTTTGTTCTAGCTCAATTCTCTGCTGAACTTATTATTTCTTAGGTGGTAAGGTGTTCCCCTATTGATTATTATCTCTTTTGGTGACTGATTCTCTGGCCTTTCATTTTCTGGTGCACTGTTCTGGTGATCATGACATGCTTTTATCTATTCCAGAAAGTATGCTTTCTTGGAATTTAATTTTCACACTTCTAAAACACATACTCTGGCCTTTTTTATAGAATGTGAGTCAGCATTGCTTTTACTATGCAGTCTTGTGAAGATACATGCTCTGGCCATTCTTTTACAGAAAGTGGGTTGACCTGGTTTTAGTGTGCAGATTTCTGGTGACAAAAGTTGTGGCATGTCTTGTTTCAGTTGGTGAGTTGGCCTGGTTTCTAATGTGCGGTTTTTTGGTGACAGAGACTGTGGCCTGGATTTTTTCAGAGGGTGAGTTGGCCTGGTTTTTAATGTGAACTATTATGGTGACACAGAATCTGGCCTATCTTGTTTCAGTTGGTGAGTTGGCCTGGTTTTTAATGTGCACTCTTCTGGTGATGCAGTCGGTGGCCTGTCTTGTTTTAGGAGGTGAGTTGACTTGGTTTTTAATGTGTACTATTCTGGTGACATAGACTGTGGCCTGTTTTGTTTCAGTTGGTGAGTTAGCTTGGTTTTTACAGTGCACTCTCCTGCTGACACAGAATATGGTTTGTCTTGTGTCAGTTGGTAAGTTCTCCTAGTTTTTCATGTGCACTCTTCTGGTGATGCAGAGTGTGGCCTGTCTTTTTTCAGCTTGTGAGTTTGCCTGGTTTTAATGTGTACTCTTCGAGGTCTTGTCTCTCCCCCACATGTTCTGATCAGCGTCGCTCAGCAATGGCTCAGTGCTGATCAGAATTATGCATATGTCCTTCTCCAGCCATTTTGGCTGGAAAGCAACTCAGCAATGGCCCACTCAGCATCACTCAGCGCTGAACCACTGAAAGCTGTGCTCAGCACTGAGCAGTGCTGAGTGACGCTGAACAGAACTGAGTGGTGCTGAACAGAACTGAGTAATGTTGAACAGTAGAGCAGTCTTTACTAATTAAAAAAGATTGCCCACACAAGGAGCTGAACTCCAAGCCTCTGGGAAACAAGTCACATGACCAAAAACTCGCAATATCCAACTGCACCATGCTGCTGTATTACATATATGGAAGTTAGTACCCTATATGGGTCATATTTTCCTATATCTGATACCTCTCTGATCATTTAAAATATTATCAACCCACAACATTGCTCCTAGCTGACTTTTAAGAACAATTAGTACATAAATAGTCAGATCTAAATACCAGATATGTTTATTATCATGAGTCAGAGTCATATAATGCGCATTTTGACCAGTTTTAAGTTACCCTTTTGGAATAAAAATTATATGGCGATGTTCTGCTCATTAAATCGATTCTAACGGTATATAGAACGTCCTGATTGGTCGAGTTTTGAGCTTGCAATCGATGTTTGGCTGTTTGCCTGCACACGTGGGACCATTCGGCAATTGCTGATCACGTGTTATGCGTGCCACGTCTCACGGCTCTTCTCTTCAACAACCACCATCATTCCCCCACCACCTCATTTCCCCCCACTCATTGCTTCCACCCAGCATGCCCACCACTTGCTCCAACATCCCAATGACACGCAACGGCCACGCCCGCCTCTCTCCGCTCGTATCCAACACCCCACGCAAGAGGGCAACCGCTGCATCGTGAGTATAAGAGACCCCTTGCCCCGCAACGCTTGCTCATGCACCGCATATAGGTGCTGATGTGGCAACCAAATGGACGACGTGGCACGAGGGCCGGACAACGCCAATGGACGACGGGGGCAAGGGCTGACCCTCCAACCAAGAGGGACGGCCACGTCAAGCTCGTATCACCGTGATACGACAGCCACCATCACACACGCGACATACAACCACGACAGACGACCAAGATCGATCACCACGACATAATGATGATGCTGGACCACAACGAATGGGGACAGGGTGCCACATCGCTGAGAGCGGTGTGGCAACTGGATGATGAACGACGACATTGTCCTCGTTCATCGTCGTTTTTTCATTATTTCATACAAAGTGAGTAAAATCCCCCCCCCCCCTCAGCTCAACCCACGTTGCTAACAATGAGCATGCTTGCCATGACATGAGTCTACAACACCACAACACAACACAACACCGCCACGAGGCAGCATCACCATGGCAAGTGCCCGACGCAGCGGCGACAATGATGATGGAGGATGACAGAGGAAGTGGCAAGTAAACGACAAACGGCGACATCTGTCGCCGTTCGTTGTTGTTGTTTATTCAGTGAGAGCAGACCCCCTCATTCCCCCTTTCACTCAGGTGCTATGTCAACAACTGCGACGTGGCAACCTTACAACAAACGACTACACATGTGTAGTCGTTCATTGTCCTTTTTTATTTTACATCAGTAACTACTCAAGTATTGTAGAGTAGTTTAATTGATTTTACAAATACATTCTTATTCTGGTAGTTATTCTTGTTGCAATTTAGTTGAAATTCATCCTGATGCTAGAAACCCTGATCAGAACTACTTAGTGCTGTTCAGCTCTGATCAGTGCTGAACAGATCTGATCAGCACCACTCAGCACTGATCAGAGCTTGTGGGGGAGAGATAAGTACTGTACTCTTCTGGTAACATAGACTGTGGCCTGTTTTGTTTCAGAGGGTGACTTTGCCTGGTTTGTCATGTGCACTCTTCTGGTGACAGAGACTGTGGCCTGTCTTGTTTCAGCTGGTAAGTTGGCCTGGTTTTTAATGTCCACTGTTCTGCTTATACAGAGTGTGGCCTGTCTTGTTTCAGGAGGTGAGTTGGCCTGTTTGTCATGTGCACTCTTCTGGTGACACAGACTGTGGCCTATATTGTATCAGGAGGTGAGTTGGCCTGTTTTTTCATGTGCATTCTTCTGGTGACAGAGACTGTGACTTGTCTTGTTTTAGGAGGTGAGTTGGCCTGGTTTTTCATGTGCACTCTTCTGGTGACACAGACTGTGGCCTGTATTGTTTCAGCAGGTGAGTTGGCCTGTTTTTTCATGTGCACAGTTCTGGTGACAGAGTCTGTGGCCTGTCTTGTTTCAGGAGGTGAGTTGGTGTGGTTTTTAATGTGCACTCTTCTTGTGACACAGACTGTGGCCTGTCTTGTTTCAGAAGGTGAGTTTGCCTGAATTTTCATATGCAATCTTCTGATGACACAAAATGTGGCTTGTCTTGTTTCAGTTGGTGAGTGGGCCTGGTTTTTAATGTGCACTCTTCTCAGACACAGTCTCTTGTGTCAGTTGGTAAATTGGCCTGGTTTTTCATATGCACTCTTCTGGTGATACAGACTGTGGTCCATCTTTTTTCAGCTTGTGAGTTTGCCTGGTTTTTAAGGTGCACTCTTCTTGTGACACAAACTGTGGCCTGTTTTGTTTCAGAGGGTGAGTTGGCTTGATTTTTAATGTGCACTCTTTTGGTGACAGAGACTGTGGCTTGTCTTGTTTTAGAATGTGAGTTTGTACAGTTTTTTATTGAGCTCTGTTCTAGTAACATATATTTTTGTCCTTCTTTTTTAGGGGGTAAGCTGCTTTGATTTTGGTCATGAATTTATCTCATCACACATCATCTTCCTTTATTTTTCTTAGCATGTGAGTGATTTCTTTTTTCTTCTATATTTTTCTAGCAAACTATTTTGACATTTCTTTTGTAGCAGGTGAGTTGCTTCAATCTTAATCCCAGTCCATTTTGTCCACTTTTTCTTGCACTCATTCTTTTCATATATAGAAAGTATGTGGTCTTTCCTGCATGTCTTGTGAGTTTTATTTGGTATCTTTCATTTTTTAATCTAAATATATTCAAACATTAATATTTATCAGGTAATTGATCTCTAATCATCTTTCAAGACGGTTAGCCAAAGTTCAGCACCCCACAAATCAATTTTATGACATCTCTGTGTTTTCTTTTATCAGATGGTAGGTTATCCATATATTTTCATTTTCATCACCCTTATATGTACTTTTTTAAACTTAGATTGTACATTTTTATTTCCTGTCACACAAGAATGCTAACATTTTGTAGCTTGTATGTCTTTGATTATTTTCAGATTCCACGATTGTCCCTTTTCAACCATTCTTTTTGTTAGGATGTATGCATTTCTTTGAATTATTTGACCAGATAACTTACTTTTATATAGTGGGCAAGTCAACTCCATTTTCTATAATCTCTTAGAATCTTTGGTGCCATAAAACTCTTCCATTTTTAGATGGTATGCTTTCTTTCCTGCTGTCACTGCATGCTCAATAGTCATTGTCAAAATACATAGAAAGATACAGAGCTATCCAAATTGTAATAAGCCTATTTCTTTGCAATATGTCAAGTTTTGTATGTGTCTTTATCTGCTCTATTTCTTTCACGTTCACTGTCACAATTCTCCTTAGTAGTTGATATGTCCTCTCTACCTATAATTGCTCTAACAGCACTATGATTGAGTCATGTATACACTGAGAAGAAACAAAATCCCTGTGCACTTACTTTCATCTTTTGCATCTTGAGGTGTAGAAGAAGAAGTACTGATTTCTCAGAATACCACCCTACAGTATTGTGCACTCAAATTTTTTTTCTCATTTAAATATCCCAACTCCTATCACTTCAGTCACTCCCCACCTTATAGCTATTAGCCTACCAATTTTAAGATTTTTTCCTTGCTACCAGCAGTGAGATGGATGATTCTTTTTTGAAAAAGAACTTTTTGTAAAATCATATTTCTGTGACATTTATGCTCATGTCACAAAAGATCTTTTCTTGTTACATATTTATATTTTGTCACTCTCAGGAAAAATATTTATTCTTAACCTCATAAAAGATCTTTTCTTGTCACATATTTATTTTTTGTTCATGAATTTTTGGGGTGCCTGGGGAGGGCTTTATTGTCCCCCTGTAATTTCTGCTGAGCTCTGCTGATTTCATGTACTTTTCAGAGGTAGGGTACCCTTATTAAGTTGGCTGGTGGGTCAGGCCAGTCACTGAGGACTGAAATTTTGCTCAGCAGGACTGGACCAGGATTAGGGTATTCAGTGACAGTTAAAGTGATTTATTTAATTTTCAATTGTATATTAGTATTATCAAAGCCAAATAAGAGCATTTTCGACTATTTTGGGTATTATATAAGCAAACCACAGAACACACAACACATGTTTTCCAAACATGTCACACCTTGTGACATCATGTTCATTTCTCTCTTTCAACACCCATGTACCCACCTCTTGGCACATGACTGAGCCCCATATCCACCACAGTTTCCTTTCGCTGTTATTACACCTACTGATTTTGAATAATTTAACGAAAAGCTACTGTTATTACTCAAAGTGAGAAAGCTCCTCAATCATTTCCCATGTCATCGCAATATAGTCATTGATATCTGTTCCAAGTGGGTATTCATCATCATCAAGTACCAAATCATCTACTTCCAGGCTGGGTTGGAGCCTAAATCAAAATCAGCCACTTCCTCTTCATCAACTAACATGACATCATCCTCTCCAATATCCTTTGTAGTCGGGGTTGCTTCAGGCAATCCATTGTTTGTCATCTTGTACTTTGTATAGGTAAAATTCTTGAATGCACCAGGCTTGTTTGCATACTCAGCACCAACAGCCATGTGGTTGCAAGCTTCCGTGGGATGTTGATTATTTTCACATTCAGGGAAATAGGTTTGCAATTAGTGTTTTAAAGTCCAGTCTGGTTCGGTTTTTTGCCTTGATTGAAACAAGGCAACTGGCAACTGCAACCGGTATAAACCGATCCAGATATTAAGGGACCATAACTGGACTGCTTCAGACCAGTCCTAATCGGTCCACAACACAAAAGAAAATGGTCTAGACCAGTTGCAACCGGTCTTTTATTGTAAATTTTACCATACCAAATAATTTAAATATTACCTCACATACATTGCGTACATAGATATATATTTTAATTCTTTGTAGACTGATGAAAAGTTTAAGCATTTCCATTAAGATTTGACTGAGATATGGCAAAAACAGAAAGGACATACATTCAAATTACATTTGTAATTAGTAATTTGCAGTTTGTAGGTGCAACTCATTTTGGATGTTAAATAAATAACATCACATGGTACAAATGGTTATCTGTGTTGTTGTTATTTTTATGATGTCATATAGCTGTACATAAAATAATTATAGGGTCAGGTAAATTTACAACAAAATACATGTACAAAAAATGTTTTTGGCCATATCTCAACCATTTCTTGACCGTTTTTGATGATTCAGGGACCGAAAATTAAGGAAAAATGTGCGTGAGTAAGGTCTAACACATGACGGGATGAAAGACCGGTTGCAACTGGTCTAAACCGGTCTTTTTCGGTTTTTGAATATTTATGAAACATGGCAACTGGCAACTGCAACTGATCCCAAATGTGGGCAACTGCAACTGGAAAAAGACTGGACTGTGGTTCAGTCCAGTTCAGTCCTACATATATTTTCAGTCCTGTAGACTGGACCTGTGAACACTATTTGCAATTTCTGTTGTTCAAGGTAATTGTGTAGGGTAGGGTCTTGACATCTGTTTCAGTAGATGACTGGTATGGGAGACACTGTTGAAAGGTGTTTAATACTCGGACTGGACCTTGCGAATCACATTGTGTAATGCGGAAATCGAGACGGAAATCATTGCCAGCCAGGCCCAGCTTCGATTGGATCCTTTTGCATTGTAAATAATCTATTAAATATGTGAAAGTGCATCTGCGACAGAATGGAAGGTCCTGACTGTGGCCCAAATTTTTTTATGTTCTAGAAGGAGATCAATTTCTTTAAACCCATTCACCTTTCTGGTAATATTTGCCAACCAATTCATCAGGCATGCATTTCTATCAATATATCTTCAGTGGCTTGATTTTTAAATAGGAAGAATCACTTACCGAAGTCAAGGATCCATCATCTTTAAATCCATAATAAGGTGAAAAAGTGCGTCTGCATACTTTGTCATTTTAACCGTCCCCCAAAACATTAACATCCAGTGAGTTGTGATGTCAAGAACTGCACCAACATCTCCTCAAGGGAGTCCTTTGGGCAATAGATATGAAAGCTGTCAAGAATATTTGCAGGTAGTGCCATAGTAAGAATTAGTTCCCATGGTGGTTGGAATGGTGGCAATGACTTTTCTTTCTAACCAGCTACCATGGCCTTGCATCCTAGAAGGGTGTTTACTTTCCACAATGACCATGGAGATTTGCTGTTCGGTTTTCCCCAATACTCATTAGTAACCATCCAATTGCCTGCCATTTTCATGTGAAGAGTACCATCTTGAGATTGGGTATAGTGCCCCACATTATCTAGAAGATCAGTATCATCACAACTGCCTGAGGCGGCCTAAAAAAATTTGACCACTTTCTTCAATGTGAACTAGCAAAAATAAATATACCTTATCTAACAGTGAAACAGATAGCTGGTCACCAGCACAGATAAATATATCATGCCATTTTATATCATCCTCTGTGAGTTTGAGTGAGCCACAGATAATATTGTCAAAGACTGAAAGTGTTCCATTGAGGCTTGATTCATCAATGTGCATGGCAGGAAGAGGGTACTGTTCATTTTTATGGAGTGGGATTTGAAGGACACTGGGTGCAGGTTTAATATCTGCACTGAGTCGCTTGTGAAGTAGAGGAAAGGCATCATATAAAATATCCTCAATGTGCCACAGCTGCCCAGCTTGAACATGGTCCACCTCTTCACGTGTGGGAATAAGATCCTGTGGTCCAAAGGTTAAAAGAGGTTTGCAGCAGGAGTGTGGAGGTTTGTTCTCAAGTGGAAGCCCTCCATGTTCCACACCAAAAAGAGGAATAAGGGTTGCTGTAGTTCCATTATTGAAGTGGTCCATAGTATTATATATAAATCCCATTTATTCTCATTGTGGGGCGGAACCCTATGTAGAGATGTACAGTTCCCATGCCCCATGTACAGTAATACCCCCAAACCTGAATTCTATCTGTATTGGGGAACCAATTATCCCTATCTAGTCCGTAGCCCCCAGGAACCCCCGATGCCGTAGCATAGGGACTTACACCTGACAGTGTTGAGATCTAGTCCATCAAGAGCCGAGCCCAATGTATCAACTATACCCCAGAGAATGTCATGAAAGTGTACTAAGTATGTAACTACTGCTCCCCTTTGATGGCCACACCTTGGGACCAAGGTCTGGGTGTTTCCTGACTATCCTTTCTTGGCGTGACCCTCGGCCTTCGAAACAATGTGGCGCTTATCTTTCCCCCATACCATCAGCATCCGTGATATCTTTTTACGTCCCGATATATCTCCTAGGTTAATGAAGGTTGTCTTGACACAAGAATAGAACGGTGTTGAACCTAGTGTTTTAAGGTCCAGTTCAGTCCGGTTTTTTGCGCCCAAAACGCGCAACCGTGGACCGCAACCGGTCCAGGACCGACCCAGATATTGAGGGGACCGGACCGGACCACCTAGGACCGGTCTTTTGCGGTCCACGCAACCAAAAAAGACCAGTTCAGACCAGTGTTTTGGTGTAATTTTTGTTGTACCAATAGAAATCATTTTTATCTCAACTATCATTACTCTGAAAATTAAACGAAATATATAGCATAGTAGAGCCTGTAAATACCT
>KN838741.1:49348-74964 GCA_000827195.1 Laccaria amethystina LaAM-08-1
ACACTACAAACTTTTGTAGTCTGACTTGGGAAGCTGTTGGTAAATATATGTAAACAAACTCCGAAATGAGCATCTGAGGTACAATTTAGGCTTTTCTGCTTTCCTCTACGTGATATAACACACACTAAAAATAGATTATGGTTCCTGTAATATTTAAGTATGTATCCCATCAATTTCCCCCTCAAAAACCTGCAGGGATTGGATGGATGCAAAAAGATGGGTTTGGATGACAACTTGGCTGTAGCATGAAATTTAAACACAACCAAACAACACACCACAACTTTTCTAATGAAAAAGCGGACACTACAAAGATTAGATGCTCACACTGTTGTCTTTCTAATGAAAAAAGCGGACACTACAAACTTTTTGGTTCAAAGCTATTGGTAAATACATGTAAACAAACTTCGAAATGAGCATCTGAAGTACAATTTGGGGTTTTCTGCTTTCCTCTGCTTGATAAAACACAAATTAAAAATAGATTATGGTTCCTGCAATATTTAACCATGTATCCCATCAGTTTCCCCATCAAAAGACCTGCAGGGATTAGATGGATGCAAAGGATGGGTTTGGATGACAACTTGGCAATAGCAATGGTTTTCAACACAACCAAACAAATGTATACAGATTTTAAAAAAACACCTTTTTCTGGTCCTCATAAAATCAGAAAAAATGATGAAAAGTTGTGTAAAAAATAGGTGTGGCACTTACTGTTGTCATGATGTCTGAGGGGCTATTTTCAGGTTTCAGGGTCCACATCTAATCATAAAATATGGTGAAAAACTTGAGAAAAATAGCTAGAAAGTCAGAAAAAAATGTGTAAAAAACAGGAATGGTGTTCACTCTGGCCATGATGTTTGGGGGGCTGTGTTTATATTTCAGTATCCACATTCAACCATGAAATATGGTTAAAATTAGCCACAAAATAAAATAAAAAATAGGAGTAAAAAATAGAAATAATATTCACTGTTCCCATAATATCATTGGTATCAATGAGCACTATAAAAATGTTTTCTGCAAATTTTCTGTACATTTCCTGATTTGAAAGTGTACTCCAAACCCTGAAAATAGTACACAATATCAAAATGGTCAAAAATGAAAGTTGTAGCCCTAAACTGTAGCTTTTTAAATATGTTTGAATTATTTCATAGGGTGCTCCCATTATAGAAAGATGAAGATTTTTTGTATTTTTCTCTATGGAAACAACACCAAACAACATGATAGATCTGTCACCAACAGTCTGCATCATCCCTATTTCCCCCCTGATATTTCCCTATTTTATTGCTATTTTATATTTATTTCCATATTCAGATGCATACTGTAGACCCTAAAAGCAGTGCCCAACATTGTAGATAACAATAAGTAGCACCCTAAGCTCAGTGTTGCAAGCAGCAGGCCTCCTGTAGCCCAGACAGCATCTATAAACAAAGGGAAAAATGCCAGAAAACCCCCCCCCAATAACAAGTTTTTTTCTTTGGAAGCTAGGACCCCAGACACCCCTAGTCATCCAGAAAATATATCCTGAGTCATCCCCAAATGAAAAATATATCCTGAGGCCATGCCAGTGGAGAAATATATTTCCACAGTGTGACAGTCACAATTCAGGGTCCAGACAGAAGAAATATATTTCTACACACAATTCAGGGTCTAGACAGAGGAAATATATTTTGGGGTGTGTGACACACTAGAAATATATTTAGTGTGACATTGGTGCTCCAAATATATTTGGGTCAAAGTGCAGATATACAAGCCACAGGATATATACAATGTAGATATACACCCTGACTTTTAGTCCTGTAGTATCCATGGAGTTTGCAAGACTAATAGTCAGTAGTCAGCAGGTGACTGAAGTGTTGCCGAATCCTAAAAAGGATCGGACACCTTTTACGTTCTTTGGTGGAATCCAATCTCTGATTCCAGCTAATTTTGTCGGGTCCATGGAGATTTCGTTTGGTTTCACGATGAAACCGAGGTATTCAACTTCTGTGACGTTGAATGCACATTTCTCTGGTTTAAGGAATAAATCCTTTTCTTTAAGTCTTGTTAAGACTTTCAGGGTTCGTTCGTGGTGATGTTCGGGGTTCTTGGAGAGTATGAGTATATCATCGATGTAGATCAGGACCCATCCTTGGGCGATGTAATCGGCGAAATAGTCATTCATCATGGATTGGAATGTCGCGGGTGAATTCGTCATTCCAAAGAACATTACTGTTGGTTCGAATAGTCCTCTTTTAGTGATGAAGGCACCTTTCCATTCATCACCTTCTTTGATTCGGATATTGTTATATCCCCATCGGATATCTAATTTCGTGAAGATTGTGGCTCCTCTAAGTTTGTTTAGGAGATTGTTGATAGATGGAAGGGGATAGGCGTTCTTTATCGTATAATTGTTTAGATAACGATAATCTTGACAAGGTCGTAGAGCTTGGCTATCTTTCTTCGATACGAAGAAGAAAGGTGATGCTTGCGGTGAAGAAGATTCGCGTATGAATTTCTTCTTCAAGTTGTCGTCTATGAACTTGTTCATTTCTTCTTCTTCTCTTTGGTTGAGCGGATACTGTTTCGCTCGTTTCGGTATGAAATCGGGTTTGAGATCAATTCTGTGATCCCATGGTCGTTTCTCTGGGAATCGTTCGGAGGTCTTCTTTTCGAATACTGATCAAAATTTGTGGTATTCTTTTGGGACTAGTTCCTCAAAAGATTTCTTCTCTCCTGTTTCGGCTTCGTGCGCAAGACTCTGTGATATAGACGTCTTGGCTCTGATTGCGATATCGGAATCAATCTGAATAGGTTGATTCAAGGGTTCTTTCTGTTTGGGTGTTGTTTCTATAATTTCTCCTTGGAGATATGCGGAGATGAGGTCTCCTTCTGTCTCTTCTTCGTCATCTTCGGTGTCCGGTACTAAAGCCGGCATTTCTTCGTATTCATTGGGAAGTTCATTCACAGCTATGAGAATGGATTCTTCGTCATTTGACAACCTTTCAAATTTTGGGGTTGCGTCTTCGTCGGGTATCTCTTCAATAGAGACCGTGGATTTCTTCTTTCTGATTCTTCGATCAGGGAGGCTTCGCAATTGATCTGCGAAGGCTTTCTTTGAGTTCATCCTCTTTCGTTCTGTTTCGACTTTGCAAATCTGAATTTCTCGGTCGAAGGCCTGTGATATGTTCATTGGCTTCATTCTTTTTGGAATGATTTTGATGTATTTCGTTATCCAATCAACTTCGGGGTTTACTCTTTCTAACCATGGTAATCCGAGGATTACGTCTTCTTTTCCTATGTCGCAAATAAGATATCGAGTGGAAATCGTTTTTCCATCGATTTTCGTCAGGAGTCGGGTTTCGAATCTAATTGGTCCACTTTTGTTTGGACTTTCGTCTACGTTTGAGACTCTGATTTCTTTTTTGAGTCTCACGATCAGGATTCGGTGTTTCTTTGCAAATTCTTCATCCATAAAGTTTCCTTGGGCGCCACTGTCGATGAGCGCTTTGATTTCGACGCTTTTCTCTCCATTGATAATTCGGGTTTTAACATGCATTGATTTCGAATCACTGCCAGGTACACTTCGAATTCTAATGGATCTAATGGAGAGGCGTTTAGAAGGTCTAGACGTCGTTACTAGCCTTCTTACTAAAAACCCTGTTGGTTTTCTTCGTCGTCGGATTCATATTCTTCTATAGTTGCGAGCGATTCTTCTGGTTTCTTGTCCAGGGATTCTATGAAAGCAATCTTTACTTTCTCTAATTCTTCGTTGTCGAGTCCCATCATAATGGAACGGACTTTGTTAGTTGCATTGTTGACTCTGTTCGGGGCAGGCATGATTGCCTTGTACGGGGTTCCGGGTTTTCTAAAATTGGAACTATTTCCAATTCCAGCATTAAGAGTGGGATTCGTCGCGTGATCGCGAGATACGTGTCCTGTTTTTCCGCAGCGGAAACATTTTCCTTCTTTCATGTACTGGTTTCATTCATCGATGGTAAGCCTGTCGATATCCATGGCGTCTGGATCTCGTGCTTTCGGGATATATGGAGCGCAGGGTAGGGAACGGTTAGGTTGCCATCCCATAAGTTTCATCTTCCATGATTGACTCCTGTAATAGGACTTGTCAAACTTTCTTGCATCATTAATGATGTCTGCGAGTTTCTCAGGTGGTTCTTTCTGTGTTTCGATCTTATCCCGTAACGAGGGATTAAGGTGTTCGAGGAATAACTGGGGTAGAATCGGATTTTCTACTGATCCAGTTAAGATGTATCCTGCGCGACTAGCCAACAAGGTGAAGTCGAGGATATATTGTTTGAGTTGTCCGGGTTTGTGTTTTAAAGTCGAGAGGTCTACTCTCGCTTTATCTTTCGTTCTTCTGACATCAAATGTCGTGTTTAAGAGTTCGACGAACTGCTTCCAAGTTAAGCCTGAGTCGAATACTCCTTCTGGGTTCGTGTGGGTGTCTGTAAAATGTTCTGCCCAATTGGCAGCTCTGCCCGTTATCATATAACTGAGGGCGAAGTCGATCTTTCTAGCGTCGGTAGTGAAGAGCGATTCATTTGCTCTTAGGTACGTGTTCACTGTTCTAAGCCAAGTCGTGTACTTGTCTTCTGATCCGTCAAAGTCTTTCGGTGCGCGGCATTTCTCTCCTTTACCGTTGGTGGGAGCGGTGTCGGCCATTACTCGTTCTGGTAATGTCGGGTTCTGGGGTTCTATTGGGTCTGTTTCGATCGGTGTTCCAGGTAATTCTGGTGTCTCGTGGTCTGGGTCTTCAAATACTCTTTCGTTGAACCTATCAACGATCTGGGTTCTTTCTTCGGTCGGTGTTATCCCTCATGCGGATAAATCTATTGGTTCGTAGTTGACTGGTGGTTTGATGACTGGTGCGAACAAAGATATCGGTGATGATAACTGTGCGCTCTGGGTTCTGGAGATCACTGGTGATCCTCCTCTGGGTGTGGTTCGTCTGCTGAAGGGCAAGTGTCGTGGACTAAGCCCTGTGATTTGGTGTCTGGATGTTGTCGGTACAGGTGTTGATGATCCTGTTACTGGTGTCTGAGATGCAGGAGGGCTACTACCTTCGTCTGCGCTTTCGTACTGTTCTTCACCTGATGTAAAGGTGTCTTGTCTGGGTTGTTCGTGTTCGGATTCTGACTCTGAGCTCTCTGGTGCTCTAAACATTTGGCTTGCTCCTCTTTGGGCAGCCGTGGTTACTTTCTATAGAAGACGACGATTCGTCTCCTTCTGGCTTTCATTTTCGGTTGGTTTCTTTCTTAACGAGTTCGTCAATGAACTGTTCTAGTTGTTCATCGTTGTATGTCTCGAGGAGATGCAAAATTTCTCCTATAGTCTCCAGGTTGGTTCGGTTAAGCTGTTACTGAGCTTCTTTCTGCTAAATGTATAGCTTCTTTGATCAAAAGGCCGTATTCTTCTAATAGGCTGATCTGTTCTTTGAGTCTGAGGTTATACACTTCGATAAGGCGTATAATGCTTTCGAATTGTTCCAGTTTCGGGTTTCGGGTAGAGGGCGGTGAGGCGCCGTCTATTCTTGGATAAGCTTGAACCTTTTGTTACGGTTGTTAAGCGTAACGAGCAGTAGTATAGCTTCGCGTTCGGTCTGTTGGTTCGTTCGTCTACCATGGTTCTCTTCTCGAGACAAAGTGGGTCACTGTCAGTTCGCTTGGCCCTAAAGCGACACTACAGGTTCTCGTTACTCTGGATGCGCTGATACGCAGAGTTCCGATGTACGCTGACTTCTACGGAGTCAAACGTGTATTAAGTCTTCAACATTGAAGACTTATCGTCGAGGTTTCAAAGAGGCTCTAAGTCAAAGACTATAGAGTTCGAGGGCGATTCAAGTTCAGAGGGTCTGATGAGGTATGAACGAAGCTAGATTGCTTAGGTTCAAGCTACCGAATACAAGTAAGGTAGCGTTACTTATATACTAAAACTAATAAAAGAAAGTCGTACCATAATCTAAGAATGGTATGATGTAAAAAGAAAGTCGTATGATGTTAAGAATCATACGGGAAAAGAAATGAGTCATGGACTGCGGATCTAGAACTGTCCAGTATGGTCTAGATACGTCTTAGGAGTATGTAAGTGTCTGCGGAGTGCTGCGTATATAAAAATGAAAATAGTCTGTAACAACTCCCAAACCCCCCAACTAATCCGAGTCCACCCCTTGAAAATCCAGCAGTGACCCCAGGTGAAGATGACAGCGAAGGTATGTTGGCGGGTGGGGGTGTTGAAAGAAAGCCTGAGGAAGCTTCCGAAGAACCAAACAAGATCTTGATGAACTCACCGATGGAATTCCAGAACCGACTCTCGTATGGTTGAGTGAAGAAGGTGTCGCCTTGGATATGGATGAGGTAATGGTAGATGTTATAAATGAAAATAGTGAATCCTCTGACAGTGATGAAGACTCAGAGGAAAGTGGCAAGTAGCGGTCGAGTAGCGGTGTTGTTGTAACAGTACAAGGTGTGAATTACAGAAATTTCACCAAGTGCTGCATCACAAAAGCGTGACGCTGCCAAAGGGTGTTCGTTTGTCCCAGCCGTTTCTGAACATAGCTTGCGGAGTTTGAAAGAAACGGTTGGTCACGAGCCTAGGAAAGAGCCAATAGGCTCGTGACCAACCGTTTCTTTCAAACTCCGCAAGCTATGTTCAGAAACGGCTGGGACAAACGAACACCCTTTGGCAGCGTCACACTTTTGTGACGCAGCACTTGGTGAAATTTCTGTAATTCACACCTTGTACTGTTACAACAACACCGCTACTCGACCGCTACTTGCCACTTTCCTCTGAGTCTTCATCACCGTCAGAGGATTCACTATTTTCATTTATAACATCTACCATTACCTCATCCATATCCAAGGCGACACCTTCTTCACTCAACCATACGAGAGTCGGTTCTGGAATTCCATCGGTGAGTTCATCAAGATCTTGTTTGGTTCTTCGGAAGCTTCCTCAGGCTTTCTTTCAACACCCCCACCTGCCAACATACCTTCGCCGTCGTCTTCACCTGGGGTCACTGCTGGATTTTCAAGGGGTGGACTCGGATTAGTTGGGGGGTTTGGGAGTTGCAGGAGCTGATGGCTCAGATGGTGGCTGGAACCACGATTTCCGACAGGTGATGGCGCGGATATACGACAACAAACATCGTCATTCATCGCTTTCGCCGTTCGTCGTTTTTGCGACCTCAACTCTTTTTGAGTTCAACTTTTTGTCGAAAAAAATCTATTTTTTCAACTTCATTCCAATCGCATTATTTGAATCAAATAATCTATTTAAAAGTGTAGCCAGAAAAACTTTTTTTTTGTGATGTTTTGAACGAGTGGTGTTCAAGTGATGTGGACGGTTTGCGGAAATTTCACTAAGTCAGCGTCACGCGTGGGGGTTCCTGCCAAACCGTGTTCGTTTGTCCCAGTCGTTCTGAGGTGTTCTTATTTTTCACAGTCCGCCTGATGTTTGATGCCACAACAAAGCCACAACAAATGACAAACAAATCAAGAACCCTCAGAACAAATGGCTGGCGAGTCTAACGATCTACCTACAAAACCCGTACCTCAAAACGGCAAGCCTCATGGCCAAGGACGCACGATCTGCCGTCGTGTTGGGTGGGTGTGAAGAGGGCGAGGTGTGGAAGGATATAGCGTAGGCTTATGGACGGATTGCATTTCAGGTGGGGCTCTTTGACTTTGTTTTGCCTTCTTCCTAATTGTCGTCTTCTTAGCTAATAGACAACAAACTCGACTACAAATCCACATCAACACCTGGCGCCGCCGCGGTGCGGACCTCCAACTTGGCCTAGCCACCAGGCCAGCTCTCTATGCTTGGGAAGAGTTCCCGAATATGGGGGAGCTCATAGGGAGGAAGTTTGAGGATCCTAGTGATGTTGAAATGGTGTGTTTTGTTTGCTTCCATTCACCTTCCTCTTTCTTCCGAACGGTCCTAGCCCTCCCCCACTATGACACACGTGACGCATCGGTAATCACTGATCTTCCATATATGGTAGTCAGTAATCACTGACCTTCGTCTCACGACTGAGGGCGATGGTACATCGCCCTCAGCCAGCTCGAGAACGCGTGGTAGCTACCGTGTGTTCTCAAGTTACTAACCCCTAAATTAAACTAATCCTAACCTCATAATTTAAGTGAGAACGCGCTACCGCAGGGGGAAAAAATATTACAATTACCATTAACTCTAACTTCCTAACTCTACCTGAGAACCTGCTACCACGCGGGCCCCGGGGAGAAAAATGATCCTAATTAGCCATTAATATTTTATTACTAATGCCTAACCTAATGTGTAAGTAAATAAAAGGTAATTTACCGAAGTGCTGCAAAAAATGATTGTTGGGGCCGGGAATCGAACCCAGATCAATTGGTAAGTAACATCAATTTATCGAGATTTAACTACTACACCATATCGCCAATTATGTTTCTGTGTGCAGTGTAAACTATGTTCTATTAGATTTCCAAATTTGTAACATGATTTGTCATATCTTCCTTTTAAGGAAATGTCATAGTGGGGGAGAGCTATGGCAGCTTTTCTTCCGCCTCCTGTCTCCTCTCTTCAATTCTCTTTTACTATGAATCGATTTCTTCCCTCTTTAACACCCACACACTCCCCCACCCACCCTCTTTCACGTCATCCCTCCACCTCTCCTTTACTTCGACTTTGTCCAGAGCTAACACACACACACACCTTGCAGGCCCGCTCTCTAGTCATCTGCTCCTCAGGCGTTCACCGCACTGAAATCCTCGCTAAGTGATTCGCTGAAAAAGCCAAGGAGGTCCTTGAAGAGCTTCCGGAGAGTGTGGCCAAGGCTGGGCTGGTAACGTTGACGGAAAGGGTTGTTGGGCGGTCGTAATCTGGTTGTTTGCTGCGTGGTATTACTCATTTGCTTTGATATTTGTAGACATCATACAGCAATTCCAATGGACCTGACTTGTCTGACGTTTCGTTAAACACGAGTTGGAATTGGCATGATTACTTTGGAGCTCGTCCTTGTGTCACGTCTGACACACCCCCGCTCTCATAATCTCAGCTTCAATCTTTGAGCCGCATACACGTTAGTTGTTTCTTTCAACTGGCCCGGACTGATCTTCGTAACGCCCTGTCTTGTGAGTATGCTTTAAAATAGAATCGCTATAATACAGTCGCATAGGCGAGAAACCCGACAAGACTTTACAAAAGTTATAAGAAGTAGTGAGTAGTAAATTTCAATGTCACATATAAAGCAAAGATCAGGTTTCCTCTGTCGCTACGGTTTCCTTTGTCCCTACGGTTTCCTTTGTCGCTACGATCAATAAATCCGGCAAGGGTGGGTCAAAGAAAAAATTGACAAAGGCCACGTATATGAACGCAGTGCCGCCCGCCAAAAACACGCTGCCAATCCAAGCACTTTGTACACTCGCAATGTCACCGGGTAGAAGTGTAATGACAGTATACGCGTGCTCGCCCAGAGAAGAGACGCTGCTATTACAATAACAATTGTCAAAGACGTTGGCGAACTGGAAGACGCACGCGACGACTACCCAGAGCGAGTTCAAAGCGGCGAAAACCTTTCCGACACGGCGGCATGTAATTGAGAGCCATCCAGCAAATCTTGTGGGCAAATGAAAGCGGTGTTGATCAGGGATGGCCTCGCCCTGACGGATGGCCTGGTGGCATTGGGTCGTCGTGGCATAGTGCGTTAGCATGCTTGAGGTGACTAACAGCATCCAGACGAACGTGGAGAGGCCAGCGTAAATGAGGTAAGATAATGATCGGCAGCCGAGTCCTGTGCCAACAATGATCAGCAAACAACATAAAGGAGATAGGACTGTGAAGTTCTCACCTCGTGTAGGTGTGTACAAGCAGTGAATTAAGGCAGCTCCAGCCGTGCCCCATTGTAACATCAATGCGAGGGCGGATGCAAGACACATTCTGGATACCACGTTTGATCCCCAGCAACTACGAGGTCTCTCGACAGGTTGCCACGCAGTGCCTTCGGTAGGCTGCCACGGAATGCAGTAGTTTTCGACATCCGTCTTGGTGCCCTTACGATTGTCCTCATTAGGTTTGTGATCCATCTTCACCGGAACCCAATCAACAGTGGAGTCGACCGAGTGATGAATGTAAAAATGGTCGGACGCCGCCTGGAAAGCTTCGGACACGTCCTCTGCTGCCTGCGCCCACGGAAAGAATCGCGCATAGTTGAATACTGGCGAAATACACTTCTCATCCCGACGGAGGTTAACCTCAAACTCAAGTTTAAGCGACTTATCTCGACGGAGGGCATCCACCTCTTTTAAGGTAAGCTCGATGGCTCGTGCTTGGGTTTTATTCATGGGAACAATATCCCCATCATCCGTGGCAACGTAGGCCAGCTCCGAGTTCGCGCGCTCTACGGCACTTCTTAAGCGTGCCGAGTCACAGTTGGGTGTGACCTGTAGCCACCCAATGACGATAGGGAGAAGCCACAACCAAAGCGTTCCTACTCCTTGGCCGTTGGAATTGATGGAGTTGGAGATGCCCGCCGCAAAAGAATCAATGAGGGTAAAGTTGTAGGCGATGACCACCCATGCGATGGAGGTGGCTGCAGATATGGACCAGGTGTGGGTATAATCAATCGACTGAGCAAGTTGGGTCCACCACTCGTCATTCTTGGGAAGAACAATGAGGGACGCAAGAAGCCCATCCTCCTTCACGACTCTGATGGGCGATTGCTGCAGGCTGCTGAGGATGCGAACAGCATTTCGGACATTGGGATAGGTGAGTCGTTCAAACCGTTTGGTTACCCAACGAGTGTTCAAGACAGTTAGGGCAAGCGAGTATGCAGCCAAAGTTGGCGATCCAACAGTTAGGAGCACAGACTCCAAATTGTCTAGCATATCGTAGGCGCCGAACGGCAGTTGGGATACCAGCGCTAGCCACGGAAGCAGCCACGCGCTGAATTGCTGCGAGAATGTGGACCATTGAAATGGTTCTTGACCGCTGCCACAAGCTTTGACGCACAGTCTGTACGTGAGGCCCGTGGCGTTAGCGACGTCTACCGGGTATCCGTGGTTGTCCGTGCCGCCAACATCGACGCCCACTCCAAAAGTGCCGTTTTGTACATTTGCTAGACAAACCTGAAAGTTCATCCCTGCGACCGTGGCCAGCGGAAAGGCGAGGGCGACGCCGACAACGAATCCGACGAACTTGTGAGGAGATTCTACGGTGCGTCTCGTTAGTATGCGATCTCCATTTTAAAAAAACTAGGACTCGCTCATCTATGGGAACCTGACAGGTACAGCGTGTTTGAAGGGCATCTTACTGGGAAGCTACATTCTTATTTATCAAACGAAGGAGGCGCCTTGAAAGGTACCCACGTTCGTGCAACAACTTTTCTGGAGCCATGGCAAGATGGATCCCAAAACGACTGTGGTTATGTCACGTCCAAGATTCGGGAGTCGACCCGTATAATGAAATGGACCACCTGTCTTCAAAAGAGGCTGTACTTGCGGCGTTTGACCGTCATTTTCTCAAGGCCTAAAGCTTAATGGTCCTGCGTGGATAATCCAGGCGTCATCTAAACGATATCTGCAACAAAATCTTTTAGAAAAAAAATAGTGACCAGTTGCTAACTCAATGAGATTACAGTAAACTTGAGTGGTTGCGTCGACGCCAGTACTTTTCAGAGTAGATTACGCCTGATAGCGAGTTTGAATATCCCGGCGGAGGAGAGGCTATTGATCATGACCAGCGGGCGGTTAGGACCTTGGGACACTTCTCATGGGTCAGGGAGTGATTGATAGGTAGATAAGACAGGATTGACGCTTATAATGGTCATGGGTCACCGTCGACTCACCGATTTGTCTCGTCACATCCCATTACTCGGAAATCTCGTCGTTATATTTCCGCAGAGTTTCAGACATCGGTCAAAGTATTTGTGGTCGAAAACCAGTTTTTAACGCCATATGCTTTACAAAAGCAGTTGGAGCTTCGGAAACTCTCGGAGGCCTCTTCAGCCTCGTTGTAAGGGGATGGAGGTCGCAAAACTAGATGAGTTGAACAAGTCTTCAGAATGTGTTCAAAGAGGCATATTCAGTAAAAGTCAGAGACTGACCGAATCTATGGTAGCTTCACGCGCATTACAACCGACCAGCGGCAATCAAGTAAGTGTCGATCCTGTCTACTCTGAGCGCCCTATGAAGAGCCGAGGCACGTGGTGTAATGCCTGAGAGACCTTGAAATTGTGAGGCGCAAAAATAGACGGAGTACACAGCAAAGTCACCAAACTTCTTGATGGGCGAGAAGAAGGGGCTTTACAAAGGTTTCATCCCAGTTTGGGGGAAATAAAAAATAGACTCACCAGCCTGATTGATACTAATGTGTAAATCGAACTTGTCCGAGCGGGAGCAGCACATAGCACAAGTTAGTAGAGGGATCACAAAAGAGGGCGTTACAAAGATCTGTTGGCATCAGGTCAGGCAGGAGAAAGTTGAAAGTATAATGAGCGAAAATGATTGTACAACAAACTCACCAGCTTCATGCAAAGTGTGTATATTCAAAGTTCAGCTGCGTAAGGTCATGACGCTCAGTGGCACTACTGTTTCCATTCGACGCACTACTTCAAACACATGTCTGGGTGAAATCAGTAGGGGGGCGAAGGAAGATAAGTGCGCTGGAACTCACCAAGTTCCATGAATATCGTGAACCGATACACATATCGACTCAACCCAAATCGAACCTGGTCTTGATCCAAGCAGCGTAAAGCACAAACCAGCAGAACCATTCACGAGTGATGATTAGGGGCGCTCAGAGTAGATAGATCCTGATTGCCGCTGGTCGATTGTAACTACTAACCAGGACTGTTACTTGACGCTGAATGTAAGTTGTTTCAACTTGTTTGTCTTTCCCACCCCGATTACAAAACAGTGCACTTTGAATGGACTCGAACTTTTCCTGTACCCTCCAAGTACTCCGAGTCATCTCACCATGCAAGTTGACGAAAGAGCACTGCAGTTCCTGTCTCAGGCTAGTATGACCAGGTACGCTGCAGCTCTTTCCGCATCATCAAACGAACTCACGTTCTCGTAGCCGGCAAGGGGACGAGCTTTTCAATCGAGGAAAGCACACGGAGGCGAAGGACCTGTATTGGAAGATCGCGAAATCGGCTCTGGCAACGATCTCGAAATTCTAACTTATTCCGGGAGTAAAGGCGGGGGAGCGCGGTGTAAGAAGTACCATCGACATAGACCCTTTCAATCGGTCGACCTTGGTTACGTGCTCATGGTCTTGCGGCGTGGTGTGCGTGGGAGAAGGAGTTTGAAAGTGTGCGTTTCTTTTTGTCGTATGCCCTTTGAATTTACCTCATCGAAACTATGGAACTCAGGCTCTGATGAGGTGGTCTACCAAAACACCTACTACACATCTCTGATGCCGTTGTACAGTACGCTCCTCCCCTCCATCCGGATATCTTTTCCGCCGCACGCTCACCAACCTCGGACCACAATTATCAGATTGGATAAACTACAACCTCGACTTTCCAGGACTTACCTTCCAACGTGTCAAAGCCCTAACCACCGCCTCGGACCTCACACTCCAATTGGGCAATACAGCTGTCGCATTCAACCTTCGCTGGAGGGCATTTACCAACTTTATCAGCCTACCCCCACGACACCATCCTCCCACCGTTAAAACTATGAACAACGCCAAGAAGATCGCTGAGCCATCGGAGCTTCGCCATCCAGACCCTCAGTTCATCAATAAAAAGGGCGTAACGGACCTGGTGCTGCAGTTGTATTGGTCGTGGGCGCCCGTTTTGTTCAAGCCTCCCCCGGGAATGTTTTTGGCGAGGTCAGCCCATTCTGCCTTCATTTGGAAAAGTACCTATCAACCCACGCGCTTCCATGATTGATCTCAATGTATTCAAGGCCACTTTTACACTGCCGGCGGCCGCAAAGACTCTTTCGGGCCTTTCTACCCTGATATATGGCGCTTAGACTTAACTCAAAAACCCAGCTTCAGGGAATGGCGTCAACTCCCTGACTATCCCACCCCCAAATCTGTTTCGGGTATGTCCCTCAACTGGAACATGATCGTGTACGAAAACAAAGAGCACCTCTTCACCGGGCGGAAAGTTATCGACCACTTTGACCTCGTCACGGAGAAGTGGGGCAAGACGCCAACGACGTTCATGCCTATGGCTGACAACCTCCGCGTGGGTGTGACGGGGGGTTGGCCTTATAGAGGGTTGGTCCTCTCAGATGCAGATCGTCTCCAGGAAACTGCTCTTTTCGGGGGTTGTCATAGAGATACCAACCTCGGTATCAACCTGTTGACGGAGTTGGATTTGAAGACGAGGAAGTGGAGGAGGTTGTCCGGGTACGCTTTGAGGCTTAAAGACGGGGATTATTCATGTCCTGAACTGAGGAAGAACACTGTGAGTTGGGTGTCGAAAGACAAGACCAAGTTTTTCTTGCTTTATGGACATATTGATCGACAGGGGTGGCAGTTGAGGAATGAGCCCCATGGAAGGCAGGAAACGTTTTGTTTTCGTGATATGTGGAGCTGGGATTTGAGGGAGGAGAAGTGGCGCCTTGAACGGGTTGCTGGGAATTATCCTTGTTCGAGGACAGAGATGGGTTTTACATATGTATGCACCTTTTTTTTCCCCCTTTTCTTCTTCCGAATTAAGTTCACCTGCTTTTTTCGACAGAACGAAAAGTTGGATAAAGCGGTGGTTTTTGGCGGGTATAGCCCATCCATGACAACCGTCTACTCCGAAAAAAGCATCTCTTTCCAATTCGCTTACCTCGCCTACACCTTCATGTACGAATCCCCGGAATCGAAACGCCAACCCTCCACACCATATCCATCCTCCATCTCCTCAAGTACATCCATACCCTGCCGCCCGGATGTGGAGTCGAAGCCTTTTGGCGATGTGTGGGAGCTCCGGCTGGGTGTCCCTGGTGGGCATTTTGATGCCGTTGATTTGGAAGAGGAGATGAGGAGATAAGGACGGCCAAGGCTGGTCCTTACCAGAGGTGTTTTGCGTGTGGAAATGCTGGGCCTTGGAGGAAATATGGAGGTTCGTTGGAGTGCTCTTTTTTCTCTGCCTTCTTTGGAATTCATGGTGCTTTCTGTTTAGGTTCATGTCGTGGTCGGGCGTTTTTTTGTGGTTCTGAGTGTCTTAAAGATGATTGGAAGGAGCACAAGACGATCCATGGATGTATAAAAACCTAACCTGTATACATATACATATATTTACTCGAAAATAGGGCAATTCAGGCAGCGGCCGCTTCGAAACTGCTGCTACGAAAAGTGAATCTTTCACGCTTCAAAAAAAGGATCTGCAGCTGTTAGGCGCTAGCACAAAACACTGAGAGTACACGGTACACGGTAAGCTCTTAGGGATTTTGATGTCAGACATTTTGTTAAAAGTTTCGAACTCCGTCACTCATCTGCCTTTCAACCTTGACTCCCTCCAGCTCCCTCCGAAGTTTTATTGTCAGTCCGTTCACCCCTCTGTACTGTAATCTACTTATAAACTAATCTGTATTTCAATTTTTACTAGAATGGGACATCCGAATATCGAACACCGCAAATTCACTTTTTGCCCAAATCTCGCTGGCTCCGACCTGGAGCACCTCATCACCCAATGTCCTGGGTGCACTCGCTTCTTCGCCGCTTGCTGTTCCCATCAAACCTTCGGTGGCGATTTGGCTCTACCCAACAAACAACCTTGCCACCACGTCCAACTTGTTTTCATTGATGGCGCGTGTTCCAACAACGGTCGGGACGATGCTAAAGCTGGGCTGGGTATGACCATCGGCAACAATGAAGAATATTGCTGGAGTATTGCTGTGAAAGATGCGGTAGACCCAGGTGGACCCAGAACTAATCAACGTGCCGAGTTGTTGGCGGCGATAGAAGGTTTGAAGCAATTGGAGGCTACGAATCGACTTCAAGCGATCTATGAAGCAATGGGAAAGGGAGATAGCCACCACAAGCCAGCCAGCCGCCACACAGACGATCTGCGTTCTCCCTACATCGTCGTGGCCGATTCTGAGTACGTTGTGAAAGGGATCACAGAATGGCTTCCCACTTGGCGTGTACGTCTTTCATAACTTACTCCCCAGATCCCTCACAAATGGATTTTTTTTACAGGTCAGGGACTGGCGTACGGCAGCCGGAAAACAACCTACGAACTTAGACTTGTTTTTGAAGCTGGATGAAGTTACCACGAGCTTGGAGAAGGACGGCATCACAGTTGGCTTTTGGCACATTCCAAGGGCATACAACCACAAGGCTGATCGCCTGGCGAAGCTTGCAACTGGTGTTTAATGTTTAACAGCTTCTCATCAATGGCTACTAGTAACCGGTGTCCACCTTTCGAAGCTGGATTAATAATTCGTTTTATTATAAGTGTAAACTTATCTCCCTACTTTTATTAAGTCCTAAGTTGCCCACCGAGTTAATATCTAATGAACGTAGTTGACGAACTTACTCCGAAAGAGCGGCAGAAAACTCACCCCATCGATAGATCTGCTTCTCTGTGTCTCAAGGTAAGGCGATGATGAGAAGCTGCCGTTGCCTGCGTTGAGATACAATACCATGCACTGTTTGACGAGATAGTAAGTGCCGATCATATAACCGCATCTAATACGGTCAGCCCAAATCGACTCCTACGATAAAAACACTTACTCTCGAGTACGTATATTACATTCCCGACGCTCGCTCGCTACAATCCATGTCAATGCAGCAATTACTCTGCAAACAACACACCGTTCCGCAAATAAGGCAGATAGCAGCATCAGTGAGCTGGGTGTTGCATCTGTTACAAGCTGTCCGAGAGAATAAGCGGACGACGAGCAGGTCAATATACAGCCAGAGTAACACCACTGGACGCAGCATGGGAGTGCCTATAGCAGTGTGCGCACCATCCGGAGAGTGCGTTCTGGAGCGCATCTTGATTTGGAAGGTCGTATAGTGGGTGTACGCCAAGGTGACCCCCTGTCCTGTCTGCAAATGAACCAAAGTTCGGAGGGGGAAAGCTGAAGGCAGAATAGACCGACAGAGAATGGCGGCTCTGCGCCGGAATGGGAGCGTGTACGCGTAAAGCAGTTTCTCTATCCTAGCTTCCCCAAACGTCTCAAATGCCAAAGTCGCAGTGTGTTTGAAGGCGGGGGAGTGGTGGACGACAGACATCAAGAACATGGGCACATCGAGATTGGAACGGTGGTGAAGCTGCGCAGCGTGTTTTGTTGAGCATGTATACCAACCCGACAACAGTTTGAGCAAGATGTCAAGACGAGGACGTGTCTGAGCATGTCTGGCACAACTGCAGCAGTTTTCAGTGAAAGGATCCCCACGAAGCAAGGGGTACAAAAGCTTTCGCACCTCAAGTTTCAACCGATCTTAGTAATAGTAACACCGTCCGCGTCACGCGTGATCAGTTCTGATTTGTGTTCCGTGCTTCGTGCTGCTTGGATCAAGACCAAGTTCGATATGTGTACAGATTCAAGTCGTTCATGGAATTTGGGGAGTTCCAGTGCACTTACTTATCTTCCTTCGCCCCTTACTGACTTCACCCAGACATGTGTTTGAAGTAGGGCGTTGAGTGCATATGGAAACGGGATCAGTTCTGCTGATTTGTGCTGTGTGAGCGCTGCTCCAGCTCATGGATCAAGACCAAGTTCGATGTGCGTATCGGTTCAAGTTGTTGATGGAACTTGGTGGGTTCCAGTGCACTTATCTTCCTCCGCCCCCTGTGTACTGATTTCACAGTGTCATTACCTTAAGCAGCTGAACTTTGAATATACACACCATGTATGAAGCTGGTGCGTTGGTTGTACAATCATTTTCGCTCGCCACACCCTCAACCCTTTCCTGAGTTGATACAAACAGATCTTTGTAACGCCCTCTTATGTGATCCGCTCTACTATCTTGTGCTTTGTGCTGCTCCGGCTCGCAGTTCAAGAGTCCTCATCAGTCTGGTGAGTATTTTTTGATTTCTCCCAAACTGGCATGATCAAGCCTTTGTAAAGCCCGTTCTTCTCGCCTTCTCTGACCCACATGCACTTGGTGGGTCAAGATTAAGTTTCCTGTGCAGCTACTTTGGCCCCTCATGACTGCGCGAACTCACATTTCAGGATCAGGTTTCGCCAGGATCGTTAAGTTTGGTGAGTTTGTTGTGTACTTCATCAATTTTGCGCCTCACGGTTTTGAGGTCTCTCAGCACTACTTACGCCGCGTGAGACACTCAGTCTTCGGCTGACCGAAGTCATCATTAACGATCATTCCCTCGGGCACTGCCCCATGAGAAGTGTCGTAAGGTCCGAACCGTCCGATGGTCATGGTCAATAGCCTCTCCTCTGGGATATCCAAACTCGCTATCAGGCGTAATCTGTTCTGGAAAGTACTGGCGTCGGCGCAGCGACTCAAGTTTACTAAGTAAGCTGGATAGGTTTCCGCCTGTTGCTACTTATTGGGTTGCAGAGTGAGTATTTATTTTCTGCCTTCCGACCTCGGGGTCACACGATCATTTAACGTATGCCAGTTGGTATAGCCATATTTCTCGACAGCTAAAACAACAAAAAACAAAAAAAAAACACTCATAATCTCATTGGTCAACCACTATTTTCTTTCTGAAATATGTGGTTGCATCGTATAGGATTGTCCGCACAGGACCATTAAGTTTTACGCTTTGAGAAAAGATCGATCAAGCCCCGCAAGTACAGCCTCTTGAGAAGACTGGTTGAACTGGTCCCGAAGCTTGGACGTAACACGTACAGTCGATTTTGGCATCCATCTCGCCATGACTCCAGAAAAGCTGTTGCGCGGTTGTGTAGCGTGGGTACCCTTCGAAGCGTCTCCCTTGATAAATAGAAATGCAGCATGCCAGTCATATGCCCGTCAAACACACCGTACCCGTCAAGTTCCCCATAGATGAGTGAGTGGTTTTTTTGAACTGGGGGATCGCATACTAACGAGAGGCATTGAATGTAGAATCTCCTCACAAGTTCGTCGCATTCCTTGCCGGCGTCACCCTCGCCTTTCCGACGACCGCGGTCGCAGGCACGAACTTTGATGATTGTCTAACCAAAGTACGAAACGGCACTTTTGGAGTGGGCGTGGACGTTGGAGGCACGGACGACCGTGGATACCCTGTAGCAAACGTCTCTCTCGCCACGGGCATCACGTACAGCCGGTGCATCCAAGTTTGTGGCGGCGGTCAAGAACCATTTCAATGGTCCGTATTCTCGCAGCAATTCAGCTCTTGGTTGCTCCCGTGGCTAGCGCTGGTATCCCAGCTCCCGTTCGGCGCCAACGACAAGCTAGACAACTTGGATTCTGTGCTCCTAACCGTCGGTTCGCCAACTTTGGCTGCATATTCGCTTACCCTGACCGTCTTAAACAGCCGTTGGGTCACCAGACGGCTTGCACCATACACCTATCCCAATGTCCGAAACGCAATTCACATCCTCAGCAGTCTGCAGCAATCGCCCATCAGAGTCTTGAAGGAGGGTGGGCTTCTTGCGTCCCTCATTGTCCTTCCCCAGAACGACGACTGGTGGACCGAACTTACCGAGTGGATTGATTTTACCCACACCTGGTCCATATCTGCAGCCACCTCCATCGCATGGGTGGTCATCGCCTACGTCTTTACCGTCATTGATTCATTCACACTAGGTATCACCAACTCCATCAATTCCAACGGCCAAGGAGTAGGATCGCTTTGGTTGTGGCTTCTCCCTATCGTCATTGGGTGGCTACAGATCTCACCCAAATGTGACTCGGCACGTTTGAGCAGTGCCGTAGAGCGCGCGAACAAGCTGGCCCACGTTGCCACAGATGATGGGCATGTTGTTCCCGTGAAAGAAGCTCAAACAGAAGCACGAGCTATCGAGCTCACCTTAACAGAGGTGGATGACCTCCGTCGGGATGAGAAGTGCACTGCGCCAATATTCAACTATGCGCGGTTTCTTCCGTGGGTGCAGGCAGTAGAGGATGTGTCCGAAGCATTCCAGGCGGCGTCCGATCATTTTCACAATCATGACTCGGTCGACCCCTCTATTGACTGGGTTACAGTGGAGAGAGGTCAGAAACCTAATGAGCGCAATCGTGTGGGCACCAGGACTCAAGTCGAAAACTACTGCACTCCGTGGCAACCTGCCGAGAGACCTCGTAGTCGCTGGGGACCAAAAGTCGTATCCAGAATGTTTCTTGCATCTGCCCTTGCATTGATGTTACAATGGGGCACAGCTGGAGCTGCCTTGATTCAAGTCTGGTACACACCTACACGAGGTGTGAACTTCACGGTTCTATTTCCTTCATCTTGTTTGCTGATCACTTTCATAGGACTTGGCTGCCGATCAGCATCTTACCTCCTTTACGCTGTCCTCTCCACGATTGTTTGGATGCTGCTAGTCACCTCAAGCATCCTAACGCACTATGCTTCGACAACCCAATACCACTTTGAAGGCCGGGCCATCCGTCATTGGCCCGCAAGAGCAGCTCGAAGGGCCTCAATTATATTCCGCTGTCTTGGAAAGCTCACCGCCGCCTTCAACTCGCTCTGGGTAGTCGTCTCGTGCCTCTTCCAGTTCGGCAGCTTCTTTGACAACTGTTATTGTAATAGCAGCGTCTTTTGGCTGCGCGACCACGCGTATAATGTCATTGCACTCCAGCCTGGTGACGTTACGAGTATAACAAGTGCGTGGATTGGCGGGGTATGTTTGGCGGGCGGCACTGCGATCATATGTGTAGGCTTCATCAATGTCTTTATTGACCCACCCTTGCCGGATTGATGAAATCGTGGCGACTCGAGCCAAACCTGGTCGTGGCTCGTCTTTGTTTTACATTTGGCATTTAAATTGGCTCTGGTGCCATGTCTGGAACAGTCACAGGTTTTCAAATTTTTTCAAAAATGTGCATCTAAGAAGTAGAGTACTTTACAATGACTACATAGAATTGTAGATCAAGAGCAAGAGTTTCTCAAATTTGACAGATTTATTTTTAATTTTAGATACAATTATTGGAACACAGTCCAGATCTTGATATAAGTACAGTTTTTTGCACATGAAGGTCAAGAAAACATCAGAGAATATTAATAACCTACCAGTAGCTCATGTATTAGCATTTTATAGTGGAGCAACAATTTTTTCTTACCCATTGATTCTTTTTTTGTTGCCTGCAGCACACCAACATCCATTTAAGAAGAAGAAACACATATAAAGTACTTTCACATACTCCGAGATATTTTATTAGCATGGACTCATACTTTGATGAGCAATTGCATGGAGTAGAACTGACTTTATATGCTCAGAACAATGAAAATTTCCTTCCCAATGGTTCAAAAATGGATTCTGGGTTCAAATTAGTCTATCCTACAATTTTCCATAAGTAAAGTGATCTATTGAAATATTTTTCTGGCCTGCAGCGCATAGCACAGGCAGCATAGCCAAGGAACTGCTCAAGCAGCTGCCACTGCGGGCACTGGCCTATATATTCAGTGAATAAACTTTGAATATACAGAGAATAAATTTAAAATATCTTCAAACTCAAATTCACTGTTTATATTCTGAATATATTTAAAATTTATTCTTTAATTTGTTTCTGTTTTATTCAGTGCTTATATTTAAAACTTATTCAATCCATTTTAACCGAAGAATACATGCTGAACATATTTGAAACATAGTCGTTGATCAAACATGGAATATATTGGAATCTAAATTTAAAATTTAGTTGCAGGATATATTCTAAATTTCATCTCGATATAGTCGCGGGATAGATCTTGATTATATTTGAAATATGTTCACAGTTTCGATCATCGACTATATTGTGAATAAATTTGAATCGCACTGAGGCTGATCGAGTCACGTCACGCTCCGTTATCTCCAGCTAGATCTGATCGTCAGATTTCAGTACTTACACAATTCTAATCGAGTTGGGAATCACCCAGTGTTCAACGTTCAACGTTCAAAGTTTAACGTTCAGTATTCAATGTTCAATGTTCAACACTTATGTGCACGAATTTAACGAATCTGAGCCCTGTTGGGACATGCTGAGCTGCTGCAATCACCCATAGGTTGGGTCTCGGAGGGTTAGGGCCCTGGGTTGGTTATCTTATCTAATCCATCATGTTCCTGTTGTTTCCAAAAGAAGACACGTCCCCTTGTTCATTGTTCCCTCCTCTTGTCATCGTCTCCGCTGTCGGCGTGGGCATCGCTCTGCCCGCATCTCTCGCTTTTTCCACCACCTCCTCGCCTGGCTTGGATCGCCCTCCTGTTGGTCTCCACCTGAGCTACCCCTGCTTGTGTGCGGCTGCTGTGGCCAGCCCCTGGGTGATGCTCTCCACTCCTGATATGAGCTTCACAGCAGAAATAGCTGCCTACCTCACAACTAAACACCGAGGGCCATCTCAAACCAGACGAAAATGAACTTTTCACAGGCTATTAAGGACCTTTACGAGTACGGTGTGTTTCTCTCACTCATTCTGATTCTTTGTGTCATAACTAAGCCATTTTCGCATAACAGTGAACCTGCCTATTTCGTTTAAACCCCCCTCCTCGTACTCCCTTCTTTTCCCCCAGGTGTTTTTGCTGTTGTGCTTGAGCTCCCTCCCCAGAACACTCAATCTCACTCGCGAATTTGACGAAGACGCTCGCTGGCACGACAGGTTCTTTGCCGAATTATAATCAGAAGCAGTACGAACTCGTTAAGGCCCTCGTAGGAGTGTCTGACATTTTTTTTTGTCTAGCAACTGAGGCGTTCCATTGAGGCGTTGCGAGTATCCAACGTGCCGAAGAGTAAATTCGCATTCAAGCGCAGACCTGCTGCTGCTGCAACGTATTTCAAAAGTTTCCCCATATCCGAGGGCGCTTGCGCCATTGTCGGTCACAGAAAAGGTGTGGACTTTTTGCAATAATTCTTCTTGATCTTTAAATGACCTGTCAGTGTAGCAGCTTGCCTCGTCTTCCGTTCAAGATTTTTCTCATATCCGAGCAACCCCTTTGCCCAATTATGTTATGAAAGATGGGGCTGATACTGATCATTGTAAATGGCTTCTCGCAACGGTCAGTGGAGAGGAACTTGAGCAGGTGCTTGTCAGGATAATACCCCATCCAAGGCCAGTGACCTTTACAGGAGACATGGACTTCGCTACGTGTGACTGATACCCAATCGATTTCTTCTACGGGCAGCAGAAATGATTGGATTCGTGACATTTGAAGACAATATTTGCGCAAACTACAGATGAAGTCGTCCTTTCTATCCGATAGCTCTGATCCCAAACCCACCCCTCTGCAGCCCTCAGGCTTATCTATCTCAAAAGCCCCAAAACTCATGGTATACTTCCGCGCATGCAAAAAGGTGTACAGCTTCTCGGGCTTGGGATCAGAGTGTAAGGTAGATAACATTCTGGACAAGAAAGGTTGTCGGATTGGATGACGGTGTTGTCAACGTTGAGCCCTGAGCAGGCTCCATTGAGGATATTTTCGAGAGACCATCCTCTGTTGTCAGTTGGGAGGGTGATTCTGTGGATGATTCACCTTGTGGCTGGACCGTTGGTGTTTCGTAACCGAAGCTTTAATGCTGTACATAGACCCTGCTAGAAACTGAGTGGAAGAAACACTCAGTCCTTCCCATCCCTCGTACCTCTCCACCCCCTCCTTGAGTCCTTCTGCCCAAAAGGTTTATAAAGGCAAGGGCATCGCAGAAGAAGACGAAGAAGAACCTCCAAAGCCAGCCCAAGCCATCCTAGCAGCTCCAACACCCTAGCCCGCAACACATGTCATCACACAAGCTGGTAAACAACAAAACCCATACTCGCACACCATGTCCTGATCTCCCACCACACCGCGATGGACACCCAAACCCAACTCGCCCAAGGCCTGCACTTCCACCAGATGGTATGCATCCCCTCCACCACGCTCTATCCAGTGAAATTCTGAATCCTCCACTACGATGTCATTGAAGAAGGCCCAGCATCCACTGTCGCGCGGACATGGATACCAGCCTCGAATGACCCTCCGGAGTACGCACGATGGATAGTGGTCAAGTCTGCAACGACACAGAGGAATTTTGCAAGGGAACCGCACGACATCGTGAAGGAATTACGGGTGCTTAGCTTAGTGACTCATGCCAATGTATGTGGTCCTTTTGAGTATTGGGACTCCAGGCTGACACGAGAATGGAGGTTATCAATGTGCTAGGAAGCTTTCATGACCGCGTAGATCTGGGTGTGTTGAACATCTACATGCCATATATACCCATCTCCCTCTCGGACCTCTTGGCTTGCCCATGGTTCTCTCCACACCCACCTCCACAGAACAATCACACCTCTTCAAAAGGAGGGGAGGGAGGGGAGCCCGCCCGCTTCACGCTCCTCACCAAATCAATAGCCTATCAAATTCTAAATGCGCTAGCGTACCTCCATCACCCATCTCGAAGGATCACACATCGGGATATAAAGCTGGACAATATTTTGCTCACCAAAGAAGGATGTGTCAAGCTCATCGATTTTGGTGTGGCGCACCAACCCCCATCGTCCGCCTCCCCTCTGACTCTATTTCCAGAAAAAAGGGCCATCTCTATTTCGAAGTGTCCACCCGGTACCTTTTCTTTTTCCACCTTTGACACCTTACTGAGACGCACACAAACAGAGGCTACAGAACCCCCAAACTCCTCTTTTCCTCCCGCTCATATGATCCTCCAGCACTAGATCTATGGAGCTTCGGAGCAACGTTCGCAGAGTTCTTCATGCCCCTCCGGTTGATCAGTGACAATTTGTCTTCTGGCTCTTCGTCTAACTGTTCTTCCCACTTGTGCGATGACGGGGACACGAGGAGAGGCTAGAGAATGTTGTCTGCGGACTCTCGGGAGATCTCCGAACCTCTACCCCAACACCAAAGAGTCGTGACGTACCCCAGCAAATAAAGCCTTTCCTGATACCTAAATACCTCCGTGTAGGATCCCCAGGCGCACAATGGACAATTGAAATGGAGATCGAGGAGAGATCGGGCTTGCGTGGAGCATCTTTGAGGTGTTTGTGACGCCTACTGCGGAGAGTTGGCCAGTGAGTCTCAAAGTACATAGAGGCCTTTGAAGGTTGTGCAATCATAGTTCCCAGACTTCAAGAACTGTCGCCACAAGATGGGTAGGATTTCACTCTATTCTATCTCTGCCCCTTGACCGATAGGATAGTGATCAGCCTAGGAAACACCCATACATCATCTTTAACTTCCCTCACGATGACAATCAACCACTACCTACTTAACTATCCGCAACATGTGCAATCGCTCAACGACCACTGGGTGATAAATGGATCAACGTTTGTCTTGTAAGACACCCTCGCTCGCCCTACCAACTGTATCGACTGGGAAACACCCTTCACCTCGCTGGCATGCTGTCCACGCAATGCCATGCAAACACGACATTGAGATCCTCTGTACGCGGTGTTGAGGGTGGTACTCCATGTGTAACCCCCTCATCTATAAGGTCCCAACTCACCGCTAACTTGATATTACTATCTGGGCACATGGGATAAAAGGCAAGAATGGATTTATTGTCCTTGGCCTTCAAATTTCAAAGGCGGCGCAGTATCTCGGGACATGATACTACGAGTAGTGCATGGTGTCTGTTGAACGGGTCAAGGATGGGAC